>SJJU01015901.1:0-16145 GCA_012932125.1 Conopomorpha cramerella
CATACATACATACATTTCACGCCTGTCTCCCAGAGGGGTAGGCAGAGACTACAGATCTCCATTTGTCCCGGTCCTGACATACCCCTTTTGCTTCATCTACATTCATACATCTTTTCATACATGACCTCCGGTTTCGAGTACTTTTCACGCCACTTTCGGCCAGGACATCACCAATCTGGTCTGTATATGTCCTTCTGGGGCGACCTCTACTCACTCGGCCCATTACATCACCCATATAAATCTCTTTCGTCAATCGCCTTTCATCCATTCTCTCTATATGCCCAAATGACATGTAACGGTGGGTATTTATCTACTTCAAGGAGACAAAGCAGTTTCTGGACACGGAGACTTGCTTTTGATCGACGTTACGCCGCGTTGGTGTTGGTGAGGTAATCTCACCAATACATACAAATCTACGACGACTCTCTCTTTTCTACACGGTAGAAAAGAATTCTACAAGTTTCATCGGTACTTTATTGCGTTACACGATGTCTTAGAGAAGAACTCCTACAAACAGGAATGCCGATGAGCAATCTACTTGTTAATTGGATGAACTGTCAATTTCCTACTTTAAACTGTTGAAAAAATAGTCGTTTCCTTCCAGCATATTTTATGTTTTTTTTACGAAACGACGGATGCGATGGAAACTCTGAAAGGAGAAATAAAATTGCTAATTTCATATTTATTTGCAGGGTCGCAGAATCATGAACAGCACAATATAACTATCTGTAATATCGGTCTTTTAGAGGAGGAAAATTAAATGTATTTACATGCGACATACTTGCTTGTGAGTAGCAATAAGAATCGCGTAAACTGTCCAAAAACCTCATTCGTGTAGAGATCGGGTTTATGTTTTAACACCTTCGAAGCAGCTTCGATTGCTGAAATTATTCAGAAATTAATAAATAAATATTTTACAACAACACACACATTGCCTTCATCCCATGTCAAGAAGCTAAAGCACTTGTGTTATCGACATCAGACAACGAGATATATTTACTTATATATATTTTATGTAAATATATACTATATATATATACAGACACATCCAACAAGTGCTTAAAAGCTCATCACCTAAGCACCTGTCCGCGGTGGGAATCGAACCCACGACCCTACGGAGCAGAGGCAGACATGCTGACCACTACACCAACGGGCACGTCAAATTTTAATATCAATACCTATCAATAATCGACAAAACTTTCCTGTGGTACCAACATGTCTCAGAGAGTCTCTTTTAAGTCTAGATTTCACATCATTATCATAATCAGCCACATGACATCCACTGCTGGATGAGGACTTCCTCCAATGATTTCTATGATTCTTTGAGAGGAAATGCTAATGCTAAAAAATGTTAAATCGCAACGCTTGGCGATCGCAGAGGTGTTGTGCTTCTTTTAATCTCCATTTCCACTCCCATCCACAATTATTTACTTCATTTTAAAACACAATGATATTAAATTTCCTGTTTTTATTTTCAAATACTAATCTATCTAGTCTAATCTATATTATTTTGGACTTCAAATACGTATGGACTGCTAAACATATCAACCAAATTGGATAAATCTTCTTCTCACATGTTCCTTATTAGGAACTATTGTCTGTACCAGGTTTTTGTGGAGATAAAAATATTTAAGTTGAGAGAATGAAACAGCGAGACATACTCTAGTTCTACAATACGGGATGGCAACAATAACGGGCCCGTTGGTGTAGTGGTCAGCATGTCTGCCTCTATTCCGTAGGGTCGTGGGTTCGATTCCCACCGCCGACATGTACTTAGATGATGAGTTTTTAAGTACTTGTTGGATGTGTCTGGGTGCTTTATTTATATAAGTATGTATTTAGAAGACAAATAAATGTATTTAATTATATTTCGTTGTCTGAATTCCATAACACAAGTATTTTAGCTACTTAATATGGGATGAAGGCAATGTGTGTGTTTTAAAATATTTATTTATTTATAATTATTATCAATAAAAAAGGCGTCTTTCTCAAAAACATGCTTTTAATATATAATTGTTATTATCACTATGAAGAAGCTTTTGACTACCATCCTGCCTTATATATAAATTGCAATTGGAAACTCAAAAGAAAACATTACAGGGGCGAAAAGTTGATCTTCTGTTTCCATTACTTAGTATGCAATCGAAGTGAAACGCGACCCCTAATTGCCAGCAACTGGCTGGTTGCCAACTAATATCCATAGCTATAGAAACCGGCGGCAGTTGGAACTCATTTTGAATTTGGTGGAGACTAGGCCGCTGACTGTCATTGCCTTTGAGGGTAACGTGAACCGGGAAAATTGAAGCAACAGTTGAGCAAAAGCTACCCAGAGCTTATGATAATTACTGTATTCAGATTTTCAAAAGTTATACTTAATTAGATAAGCCGCTCAAGGTGGGTTCGACGGTGCAAGTAATGTCACCACTGCAAAAAATATATGGTATCCTAGTCTGAGAGCGACACGTCATTGACATTCTAAACAACGGTGTACGAATTAATGTTGCGATTATATGGACGTAGACTACCAGTGTTCAATAATAAAGCTTAATTTTCATACATACAAAATACTTACACTCCCTCCTAGGCGAGAATTTTCAATAACTTGTACTATGGCGACAATTCGGAAAAACGAACAATTTTTTTTTTCGTCTTTATACAAAATAGACAATTTTCTGCCACGAAAGATGATATATTCTATGAAGATAAAAAATTGGACGGGGGGGGGGGGGGTGAGGAGTGCGGCAAATAGACAGTTATTAAAGGTAATTAGCTTATAACAGTATCAAAGAAGAATGGATGTGAGAACTACTTATTCGTTCTCCGAAATGTGCGACTATTTACGACACTGAGTTTTCGTCGTCATTGTTTTGACTGTCGATCTTGATAAAGCCGGTACGAGTATCCTAGTGATGAAACATTGTTGGTAGGCAGTTATAATCGTGTCGAAAATTTCTCAATTCGAAGCACGCCGCTACAAATGAGCCGGCGGTCTTGCCGCAGTTGGGACCTCTCACATCACCTATTGGTGCGACAAGGACAACTTATCCAAGTGATTCCGCAAAGTCTGTAAAGAGAACAACATGCGGCACGGGCTGTAACATATTTTATTAATAAGTGTCTTTTATAGGCAGTCGTTGGTTACATGCGGTTTCAGTACTTAGGTTTCTTAAATGGCTTTTTGTACATATTCTATCCCAAGGGAATATACATGTTTATACAATACATGGAATACATTTGGATTAACTTTATTTAGGTACCTATTCACTTTTACATTTTACATAAGGACGTCAATATAGAGCGAATTCCATAAAATGGCTTATAATAGCATACTACTACTAGCATAGCTTCCAATTGGGATTAGGTAAATGTTTTTATAAAGTGATGGACCACTGAGAGAGCGCGTCTGAAGTCTGTCGGTTGGTAACTTGCCTAGTGAGGGATTTTCTAGGCGGCCATTTTTTTTGGTTTCATTTCCGCTCCCTAGATGGCAATAGTGTCAATATGGGTGTATGTAGTTCTGTGTTCTGTGAGTTCTCGAGTGGAGACCGCGTCTCGGCAAACGGAATGTAGGACGCCCTCAGGCAAGGTGGACTAATTACATACGCAAGATGGCTGGCCGAAGCTGGATGCGAGAATCCGAGAACAGATCACAGTGGCGTGCAATTGGAGAGGCCTATGTCCAGCAGTGAACAAGTATGGGCTGATGATGATAGCGCTGTTGCCCTAATTTGTAGTTTGCTCGGTCGCCTCTTACGGGAATCGTTGGACTGGGGTGGTGTCACACGTAATCTATTCGCCGTCACCACACGGCTAACTGTCTTATACCTATAACTCAATTGTTTTAAAACGGGATATTATGTGGGTTTTTTCTTAATTGTCATTGTTCCCGGCGCCTTTTAATAATTAACGTTGTCGACTGACTAAAATAGGTCAAACAGTAACAAATTTATGAGTGCTTTCAAGCATTTTTCAGTCTCTATTCAAAACTTTCCGCCAATAAGTAGGTTAGTACTTAACGAGAAAAGGAGGGAAAAGTTGTGAGCTGGAAAGTTTTTTTTTAATTTCACGTCTTGCTTATTTTGTGTTTGTGAAGAGGTGTTCTACTACTAATTAGAAATACGTAATAAAAACCTGTTAGGGCACCTACAGCCCGTGATTCCGTTCACGTGTAAAACTAGGATACGCCACATGACGACAGTAATTAGCAGGGGTAACTTTTTGTGAAGATGGCGTTACTTATGCTTTGTATATTTTTCTATTAGCAGATTTTTTTCTGGACTGATGAATTGCGATAACTTTCGCTGGTAGAAGCTGGCAGAGGCAGAAGTATATCATCCATCTAGTATACACTTCACACCTTTTAATCCCAAAGCGGGGTAGGCAGAGGTACTTGCTAAAGCAAATGCGCACGGTTCACCAAGCGTATTTAACCCAACGTGACAGGGGGTGAGCCCATCGCCGTTTTAGGGTTCACACACCTTGTGGTGTGCGGGTTTCATCACGATGTTATTCTTTACCGTACGAGCGTTGCGTTGCGTACATAGGCTCTGAAAAAGAGTCCCATTGGTACACACGTTCAGTAGCCGGATTCGAACCCGCGACCTACCGGTTACAAGTATCCGACCAACTGGACCACAGACGCCACAGCGGAGTCCCCGCGGGCAAAACCGCGGGCGGAAAACTAGTAGTATATACAATATAGTAAGTATATGCTTTTACGATATATAAAACAATTACCTTCCCCTAGTCAGTACTAGTGTTATGATTTTTATTTGACGAGTCAATTTTGTAAATTGTCTGTTTTAGAAAACCGGGTGCATATGTAGCACGCTGCAGAGAGGAATCGATTGAAATTGTGCACCAATTTTTGTACATTTTTTCCTGATGCATATTGCAAAGACGCCTGCCGTTTGGTTTCCATAACACTATTAGCATAACAAACACAATTTTTCTGTTAAGACGACGAATTTACACAACGCAGTTAAAACTGTATACATTTTCATGAAGTTTTTCATTTTTTATGAACCAAAAAAGTGGAATATCCCGGATGTTTCTTATAAGTTTTTTTGTAGACGGACATTACAATTTAATTAACAAAATTTTCGACAATGTTTTCATATTATTTTGCATAAAAATTCTAATGGACTCTTCATGATTACATTCGCAAAGTTTCAATTATACAGACGAACTTTAACATAGGTTTATCGAATCCTAACTGCAATAAAACATAGCGGAACCTTACATTGTCTTAAGCAACGAATGCAAATTAAATTAATGAGGAATCTATACCTCAAGCTGTACGGAGAGTAAAATCCTCTTTATCCATTAATTCACCCGACACTAGCGAGCCGCGGGTGTAAGCTGGAGCGAAGCTAGGAGGAAAAGGCGTAACGTGATTGATGATCTGCGTCTTTGGGATACGTTTATGATTTCTACAGCAACAAGAACCCGACAATATTCGTGTTGGGTATGGAAGGATACTATGAGCTCGAGGTGAGACGCGACACAGCCCTGGTGCTGAAGTTGATGAGCGTTTACAGCGGCCTGCGGAGCTTGTTCAGATGTTCCGCGTATGATACCGCCACAGCCACCGCTGCTGAGACGAGCGCCGCGCCAGGCTCGCTGCCCACTCTGCCTACTCAACATGCTCGCGAGGTGGACGCAATATTTATGTTGTTAACAAGATTATGAGGTATTGGTGAAAATACTGTATGTAAATAAATATTATCTCGTTTTAATACGCTTGGTAAACCAAATTCGAATTTGCTTTTTAATTATTGAAGTACATAATCATAAAATTATTATGTAGTAGGTAAGTTTCAAACATGAACCCTGGAGGGGCATAGCAATAGACGATATTTCAAAAATCCAAAACAGTGGTCGTACTGTTATTAAATACCGTTTCTTTAAAAAAACCATTTTCAATCCTCATCAGAAATATATATTCATCCATCAAACATTTCCATTGAAAATGGACTAAGTTCTTCAAAAACATGCCCATGAATGTTGTAATATCTAAAAAATCCGACCAAGAATGCCTTATTTTAGTTTGTGACATTCTATATATTATTATTTGTTGTTTCCCATAAGAGATTAACATTATTAAGTTTATCGCACCGAGCTTTGTCTATTTGTTTGCAGTTTAACTTACTATCAAGGGTTGCACCTAAGTATTAAAATATGGTGGAGAGCTAAGAATGATTGTCGTAGAATACTAGTCGTTTTTGTGGAGTTATAAACAGGGACATGACCACCGCCCATGCCCTTCCCAAGCTCACCGCCACTGCCTATCAGCGAAGCGTTGCCATTCAGCGTGGACACTCGCGTCTACTTGCTATCCCATTGAATCTTTTAAACGAACACATTTTTTGACTCCATCCAAATGATCACTATCCCTCTATTTTATTGCCAACTCTCCTGGGGAATTGACATGTATATTACAGAGATTTCACGTCGGGTCCACGTAGCGTCTACAGTCGTTACCAGGCTAAATATATTCTTCATGCTGGAATGGTTAATGTTGTTGATGATGATTAAAGTTTCCTCGACTACTTATTTACCAGATTTCTAAAGTATATTAGTCCTGGATCAGTCGGCTCCAGCTTATCAAGCACCTCAGTCCTTGTTTCATTGTACTACATCACCATAGTGCTGGTATATCGTCCCGGTTTCTTGATCCGCTTTAACATAAGGTAAATATAATACCTTAAAATAATTATAAGAATTATACATATATAATTATGTATGTATGTTATGCGTACAAATAATAACGCTACTGTGCTATCCAACGTCTAAATTACATAAGTTAGTATAATTTGGTGCTCAATCTGTGTTGAACGAATAAATAACGCCTTTTCTTTCTTCTTTATTTTCCGTTAGGCCGCCGGTCGTCAACCGAATAAACACCTAGAACTGTTTGTTCCAGACTAGGAACCAAAACTAGGAACTCGGTTATACTTTAAACTGATGATGTTGTTGCCAAGTGTTGATTTCTAGCCGTTTTTTCGTATACTTATTTACGATAAAATTATTATATTCTGAAGGAAACCCCTAATATTCGATTTTGTCCTATATATACAACGAGATTTATTAACTTGGATCAAAGTCTCATTTTTCATAGATATGGAGGCTTAAAAAATGTGCCGAAATGGTTCGTGTAAATATACTAACTGGTGTTGCTTAGACTTGCGTTGCGTACATTGCGCTCAGATAATAACAGACGAAATGTGATTATAAGTTTATTAATTTGTTAATTTATTCTAAAGTACCGACGTACCTACCTATGTTGTTAGTTATTCTTCGCGATCCCCGCCTTGTTGCCTCTCTTAAAACTTTCACAGTTCTTGAGGAGCTTTGAGAAGCAGGTTAAAATTAAACGGCTTTTTAATTCCTGAGCGAGCCGTCGTATTTTATATCCCGCACAGTCTAAGACTATCCGGTAGAAAGGCTCTTATTTCAATAGTCATAGGGATCACTATTGAAATATATTCAGGAAATCGCCAGGTATAAGCTCAGAAGTTGTAAGAGCAAGGCAAATAATGAAAAACTGGTTTAAATTACGAGTGATCTTGCTCGTGCACTTTACGGAATAGCAGTTTTATGTCGTGTTAAAGAACGTGAATGGGTTTCGCTTCGTTACGAGTCTTATAGAGATCTTTTTTTATGTTGTCTCTGATGCCAAGTGAACATATTTTTTTTTGGTCCTTACATATCGCTCTTATGCAAACACGCTTACGCGGGTTCACCAGTGGCTTGTTTGTAAGAGAAGTAGAAATATGAGATAAATATAAATTACGCGCCTTTATGTCCTCAAGCAGGTAGATTTAGGGACTTGCTAACGATTGGTTATGACCAAAGCAATGAATATTTCAAGCTTTTGTAGTAACATCGATTGTTGTATAAATGAAAAAAATAGTATTTTTTTAATCACTATGAACAAGCGTTTGACCACCATCCTACCTGATGTTAAGCAGCGATGTGGTCTACGATGGAGCACACTTGTTCAGCAGATACCTATTCACCCCAGTGACTTGAAGACCTTCAGACTGTACTGCGCAGGAAACACAGACTCCGGCAAGTCGTTCCACATCCTGGCGGTACGCACTATGAAAGTCAAAGTCAAAGTCAAAGCGTTTATTTTTCATCTTAATAAGTGCTATAACATACAGATATACAGTAGCATAACACAAAGCTTGATGAACGTCATTTATGACTTTAAAACAAAAGTAATCGTCCCCCGGTTCGAATTAATTTCTTTTACTGGCCAGAAGAACCGGGAAGAAACTGGCATCTTTTCAAATCGCCAAGGCTTACTGCTAAGTATACTTAACATAAATATGACTTAATACTCATTTAACAAATGCTTGATGGCCGGATGCATGCCTGACTGGTGAACAGCTCAAGGGCACTAAATGATATTAACATTAAATAAAACAAAAGAGTTCCCCTATGGGTTATGTAACTAAACCCCTCAGAACATGCAAGCAACCACCCAGCTCATTACCAACATTAGTGATGTGGAATGTTTAGCCTTAGATGTCTTAATAATTATGTTTTACATCAATACGAGCTGACATGTTTGTCCATGCATTATCATCATGTAGGTAATCATCAACCCTGTAGTATGCCTTACTAATTAACTGTTTCTTTACAATTGACTTAAATTTTCCTTCAGACAACTCAGTTATTTCCTTGGGCAGTTTGTTATAAAATTTAATAGCAAGTCCTAAGAAGCACTTGCTAGTTTTGCTGAGGCGACTAAAAGGCTGATAAATCTTACACTTATTTCGAGTGCTATATTTGTATACCTCATCATGCTGCAAAAATGAATTAATATTTTTTCGGATATACATAATATTTACAAAAACATACTGCGATGGAAGTGTCAAAATATCTATACTTCTAAATTTATCTCGAAGGGAGTCTCTGGAGCGCATTTTATATATTGCCCTTACAGCTCTCTTTTGGAGTACAAATATCGTACCTACATCAGCAGCATTGCCCCACAACAATATACCATACGTCATTAAGCTATGAAAGTATGCAAAGTACACCAACCTTGCCGTTTCAACATCTGTTAAATCTCTGATACGTCTAACGGCAAACGCGGCCGAACTTAATTCAGCGGCAAGTTTAGTAATATGCTCTGCCCATTGCAGTTTGGAATCTATAGTAACACCTAGGTGATAAAGACAGTGTTATTTATAAACTCCAAACTCT
The DNA here is from genome assembly GCA_012932125.1 of Conopomorpha cramerella. Classification (NCBI taxonomy): domain Eukaryota; kingdom Metazoa; phylum Arthropoda; class Insecta; order Lepidoptera; family Gracillariidae; genus Conopomorpha; species Conopomorpha cramerella. The sequence goes on from SJJU01015901.1 coordinate 9,220, forward strand.
TACTTTCTAATTATCCAATTAGAACAGGTATCCATCTGTATCAGTCCTGTTAACATTCAGTAGAAAAATTTTTATAGGTACATTTTGTTTTTTTACTATTCAATAAAAGATTGTTACAAGTAAACCAATCGAGCACTTTAGACAGTGTTTCATTAATGCCCTCTGTATTAACATTAGTGCGATTTACTTCAAATATCAACGAGGTGTCATCAGCGAACAATACTATGTCAGCATGCTTCTCTACCATTGAAGGGAGATAGATAATAGGTATATACCAAAAATAAGAAAGGACCAAGTATTGATCCCTGAGGAACGCTTAGTTTTACTTCAGAGCCACCAGATCTAATTCCATCAATATCTACATATTGCTTGCGATTATTTAAATAAGAACTTATGATTGACAGATCAGCCACACCGTAGAATTTTAATTTTGAAATTAATGTTTTTGAGTCTACACAATCAAATGCCTTTGAGAGGTCGCAAAAAATGCCAATGGCATCTTTTTTGTCCTCCCAAGAAGCAAAAATATGCTTTACTAGAGCTACACCTGCGTCAGTGGTTGATCTGCCTTGAGTAAAACCATATTGCTTTGAGTGCAATAAATTATTACTTACAAAATAAAAAAGCAATTGGTTTAACATAAGTTTTTCAAATATTTTACTACATACAGGTAAAATAGCAATTGGCCTATAATTGTTTCTATCTTCGGAATCACCAGATTTGAATAGAGGTATTACTTTACTTAGCTTCATTAGATCTGGGAAAACCCCTTTCTTAATAGATACATTGAAAATTACAGCTAAAAATGGGGCTATCGCAGTAATTACGGAGCTAATAGTCTTTACCGACATACCCCACAAGTCCTCTGTCTTTTTAACATTTAAAGAGTGAAAAGTTTTTGTTATCTGTTAACTTTTGTGGACAAAAATACTAGTTGACACAGTGAACTTATTTATTTGAGAAATAAAAGTACAAGCACTAAAATGGATGTTTTATCGTAAAGAATTTCAGAGTGACAGCTAAACCAAAAACAATAAGAGGGCGCCATAGCGCACACAAATCTAGGTCAAGGCGCGAAATTTAAACGTACAAATTAATATTTTATTTTAACACTCTTGCTAAATTCAAGCCTTCTAGACCTACAAAAACAATAAATAATTATACTATTGACATATTTTATACCTGATAGTAAAAATTAAGTAACTAACTTTGACATGCCAATATTATGTTTCATGAATTTAAATTTATCTTTAGGCAAGGCTTTAGTAAAAATATCAGCATATTGATTAGCACTGTGTACATAATTTAAACTAATTATCTTATTGTGGTATTTCTCTTTAACAAAATTGTATTTAATGTCAATGTGTTTACATCTCTTATGGAATTCACCATTCTTAATCACACTAATGGCACTCTGATTGTCAACATTAATACACACAGATTCCTGTTTATATTCACAAATGTCTCTAAGTAGCTGTCTTAGCCAAATTTCCTCCTTGGTGGCCGCACACACCGCCATGAATTCAGACTCTGTAGTGGATAATGCCACAGTCTGTTGTCGCTGTGTAGACCAAGTGACAGCAGCTCCATTTTTGAGAAAAACATATCCCGTTACAGATCTCCTAGTCTCTATGTCATTTGCAAAATCAGCATCACTATATCCAATTAAATCAGTGCTCTCAGACTCAGACACATAGTTTAATCCATAATCCTTAGTTTCTTTTAGGTATTTTAATATCTTCAGCACAGCGTTCCAGTGTGTTTCATCGTGAGAATGTAAGTATCGACTCACCTGGCTCACAGCAAACATTATATCAGGTCTGCTTACAGTAGCTGCGTGTATCAAGGATCCAACTGCCTCTCGATATGGATGATCTTTCTTTGGCTTATCATCCGCCTTCTGGAGTTTGACATGAGGATCGGCAGGAATACTGTTGGAATTTGCATTGTGCATGTTAAATTTCTTTAATAACTGATTGATATAATTGGTTTGATGAATAAAAATACCATTTTCATGTCTTTCAATTTGCATACCAACAAAATTTGTTAGACGAGGACATAGTTTTAGATCAAAATTAGATTGAAGTTCATTGATCACTTCCATAATCACTGATTTATCTCTACAGAACAACAGTCCATCATCAACATATAGACATAAGTAACATTTGAGCCCTTTTACTTGTCCAATATACACACATTGATCTGCATTACTTTTCTCAAATCCAAATTTCTTTAAGGCCGAATCGAATTTATGATTCCAACACCTGGGTGCTTGCTTTAATCCATATAGAGATTTAACTAATTTACATACCATGTTTGGTTTGCATTCCAGTCCCTCGGGTGGTGTCATCAGTATGTTCTCATCCAGTTTCCCATACAAGAAAGCAGTGGTGACATCAAATTGGACGATTTCAAATTTTTCTTGAGCTGCAATAGATATTAGTAATCGAATTGAATCATACCTTACGGTTGGTGAAAATGTTTCGTTATAATCAATCCCTTCTTGTTGTGCATATCCTTTAGCACACAATTGAGCCTTGTATCGAGGACCTGTTTCCTCATCTTTTATTCGGAAAACCCATTTACTTCCAATTACTTTAGCATTCGGGGGCTTTTCTATCAATGTCCAAGTTCCATTCTGATCGTGAGCTTCAAGTTCTTTTGTTATTGATGTCTTCCATTTTTCTGAGTAAGGTGATGCAATTGCTTCACTGTAATTGAATGGAACACTAACATCATCATAACAACACAAATAACTTTGTTCATAATTAACTTTTACTTTGTTTCTGGGTCTCAAAGTTATATTTGATTGAGGAGGTGTCTTAAATGTGTGGTTCGGTAAGTATTCACTGCTTGATGAGGTGCTCGATTCTGAAGAGTAATCTGTGTTTGTGGTTTGTAACGTTTCATTCATATCAGAGATTACAGATGTATTGTTGTCATTTGAGTCAGATGACAAATCATACATAGAACTGTCTATCGTCAAATCCACCGGAACATATTTTCTCTTTACTGTAGATTCTAAGAACACTGCATCTTTGCTTTTTATTACTGTTCTGGAACCTGGTAATAAAAATCTATAGCCTTTTGTGTTGTCACAATATCCAACAAATATAGCTTTTTGTGCCTTAGGATCCCATTTTCTCCTTTTTTCTTTGTGAACGTGAATCATAGCTTCGCATCCAAATATTTTTAAGTGATGTATATTTGGCTTCTTTCCTGTCCACATTTCTTCTGGTGTCCTGTATTTCAGTGATCTTGTTGGTGACCTGTTGATTAGATAAGCAGCAGTGTGTATTGATTCTGCCCAGTACATCTTAGGTAAGTTTGCATTAATTATTAAACACTTTGCTTTTTCTACTATTGTACGGTTCATGCGTTCTGACACTCCATTTTGTTGAGGGGTGTAGGGAGTAGTGGTCTGATGTATTATTCCATTACTTTTAAGAAACTCAGAGAAGCTAAAGTTGACATATTCAAGTCCATTATCAGAGCGCAGACATTTGATATGACATTCTAATTGTTTTTCAACTTGATTTTTAAATTCTTTGAATTTTTCTAGGGCTTCTGACTTCTTATGTAAAAAGTATACAAATACCTTTTTAGAATAATCGTCAATAAATGTCAAGAAATATTTTGCACCTCCTAAAGATCTGGTCTCCATTGGACCACAGATGTCTGAATGCACCAATTCTAATAGTTTTGTAGTATTGGATTCACTTTGTTTAAATGGTAAGCGTTTCTGTTTCCCTTCCAGGCATGTTATACAAGTTAATTTATTATCTTTCTTAGATAATTTCACACCATCAGTGTTTTCTACTATTTTAGTCAAATCTTGAAAATTCAAGTGGCCCATGCGTTGATGCCATATATAAACATCCTGTTTATCAACATCTGATATGTATGCATGTTCATATTTTACATCTAGCCGGTACATATTGTTGATTAGACTAGCAGTTGCAACAATCACATTGTTTGGATTCATTATAATGCAGCCTTTACTGTTGAATTTTACTTGACCTCCATTTTTAATGATTTGACTGACAGATATTAGGTTTGTGGCCAGCTCTGGCACATAAAGTACATCTTGGAACAGAATTTCATTGTACATACCTTTATCATTGCATGTTTCTAAAACCAACTGTCCAGAACTGTGAACTGATAATGACTTGTCATTTGCTACCTTTATTGTCTTTATGGTAGGTGTTTTTTCATTTTTCAGCATCTTATTGCATTTGGTCATGTGCATTGACGCACCAGAGTCTATATACCACAGATCACCTGAGTCTTCGGAAGCCATGAATGCAGCGGCATAGCTTGAACTTTGTGGATTCTTCTGTTTTGGTTGTGACTTGCACTGAGCACCTATATGTCCATATTTGTTGCAATTGAAGCACCGAGGTCCCTTTCTGAATGGTTTATTGTAGCCTTTGCTTCTATGATTTACTGAAAATGCATTTGAATTATTCTCAGTCATTTTGACATCTTGTAAAATTTTAGCTTTAACGGAGTCTGCACTTATTTTCATGCCTGAACTTTCTATTGCAATGATCATAGGTTTATAACTTTCAGGTAGACCGGAGAGGAGCAGTGTTCCTAACCACTCGTCATCTACCTTGAAGCCAATATTACGGAGCTTATGAGCTGTTGTCATAATTTTGCTCACATATTCTTCGACATTGCTGCATCCATCTAGGTTAGTTGTACATAAATCTCGTAGCAGGCCCACACGACGTGTCAGGCCCGAGTCATCAAACGCACTTGCCAATTTATCCCACACTGCTTTGGCTGAGGTTGCCTCTTGAATGTGGACGTAATTTACAGAGTCCACTAATAGGATAATTTTCGATTTCGCTTTCAGGTCGCGTTTGAGGTCAACAGGGGTGTTAGTTTCAGGTTCGATACAGTCCCACAGCTCCTCATGCTCAAGATATGTTTTCACTGCGAATCTCCAAGTGCTGTAGTTCTCCCGACCGGTTAACTTTTCAATCAGGGCTAGTGAATTGTTTGAAGACATTTTCAACATATATTTTGTCGAACGGAGTCCTTTTTGTCCCAGAAAACCAAACTATCACGTGCACTTTTAGGTTACGATTTTGCCGGTTCGCACTATTTTTTTTTTTGTTTTTTTTTTTATTATAACTGGAGAATTGTGTCCACATTAAGAACCACGCTCTGCTACCATGTTAACTTTTGTGGACAAAAATACTAGTTGACACAGTGAACTTATTTATTTGAGAAATAAAAGTACAAGCACTAAAATGGATGTTTTATCGTAAAGAATTTCAGAGTGACAGCTAAACCAAAAACAATAAGAGGGCGCCATAGCGCACACAAATCTAGGTCAAGGCGCGAAATTTAAACGTACAAATTAATATTTTATTTTACAGTTACATCATAAGCAGTAACTTGTACAAATGTAAAATAACCTTGAGGAGGTGTAACATTATCTGATAATAATTGTTCAGCGCTGAAAGCACTAGAAGCCAGGTTTTTGGCCACATTGGTGGGTATATCAGTAAAAAACTCTTCAAATTTGTTTACAATATCTACTTTGTTATCAACTAGTTTGTCTACTACTCTTAATTTTATATTATTCTGTCTATTAACATTCTTTCCAGATTGTTCACTAATTACTTGCCATACAGCCTTTACTTTGTTACTTGACTTTTCAAGTTTTAACTTGATTGAAAGGGCTTTAGCTGCTTTACAAGTATTTCTAAATATTTTAGAGTATTGCCGGACGTAATGAGAGAACTTTTCATCCTGGCTATGAGCTTTTTGTGCGTAAAGATCGTAAAGGTTCCTACGAGAAATGTGCAAGCCAGGAGTTGCCCATTCATTAAATTTTCCTTTACAGTTATTAGATATGTTTATAGGAAAAGTGCTCTCATGTAGGTCATGGATAACATTAATTAGCTGACATGACATTTTATTTGGATCATCATCATTAAAGTTGAAATTATACATTGCAAGATCAATTTGCCTACTGAATCTGTCTAGTTTCTTTGCAGTGATGGGTCTCGATCTTCTTGGGGTGGGTCTGGTCTTCCTGACTGCCGGAACTACAATTTCTTGACCACTGTGATCAGATTCTAGACAGTTGATAATCCTCTTTGAACTTAGGTCTAGATTGTAAAATATATTATCTATACAGGTTGCAGAAGTTGGTGATATTCTTGTTGGCTCGTGGAAGGCATTTATCAGCCCATAACAAGTAAACAGAGATAAAAATCGCGTGGCTGTCAAAGAATTTACTAAAATGTCAACATTGAAGTCACCACATACTACAACCTGTTTTTTGCTTGTAGAAAGCCGACTAAGGACTTCTTCCATCGCAGATTTAAACACCGCAAAATCGGAGTTTGGAGGTCTGTATACAGAAACAATAATATGACTACTTAACTCTATACACGCCAGCTCGATAGTGCGTTCAACAGATAGACATACTATGTCTTGCCTAGATTTACTTTCAAAGTCTTTTTTAACAAGAATTAATGAGCCACCTCTCTGAGAGTGCTCTCTGCTGAATACACTTTTACAATCATAGTTACTTAAGTGATAAGCCATATTACATTTGTGTATACAATGTTCTGTCACACAAAGGATATCTACATTTTCACTATTTAAATAAAATTCAATAGAATCTATTTTGCTGGGAAACCCTTGAATGTTCTGATGAACAATTTTCAACTTATATTGGCTTCCCATTGTCAGTTGAGGCTGTTTAAACAGTCTCCGTTTCCATGCAAGTTATTGTTAGTACATATTCTAACCAATGTCTCATTTTGTGTCTGCGTTGTAATTTCTACAACTGAATCACAAGAGATATTATAATCTCCATGACCATGCAAGTTATTGTTAGTACATATACTAACCAATGTCTGATTTTGTGACTGCGTTGTATTTTCTACAACTGAATCATA
>SJJU01015913.1:0-11012 GCA_012932125.1 Conopomorpha cramerella
GCCGTTCTCCTGGTTGTCCTATTGTAAAAACGCGATGGGGGTATTAGGTTATGCAACTCCGTAGCACACTCTCCGAAATGCACCCGATATAATACAGATAGGCTCGCAACCTTGCGGCGATGCTCTAGGCTTTAGTGGCTAGGCCTTACCCATATTATTTCATATAAAGTTGTTTCAGGGTGGATAGTGGGAAAACAACATTTCCGTTTTTTATTATATTCGCCGGTGAACAATATTAAGTTATTAAGTCAGTGCGCGTTTCATTAAAAAAAAACTTACTATGGCGACAATGCGGGGAAATGAAAAAAAATATATTTCGTCGATTTTCTGCCTAGGGAGATGACATTTTATAAGGAGACTAGCTGTGCCACGCGACGTTAATCGCATCCTTTTTGTTCCTGCGTCAAGTTGCTTTTATCCGTTACAAACATCCATGCATACAATTCTTTCCTCTTTATAATAATATCAACCCGTTCCCGTTGGAATTTCGGGATAAAAAGTAGCCTATGTTCATTTGGAAAAACGTAGCTTTCTTTTAGTGTAAGAATCATCAAAATCCGTTTAGTCGGAGCCTATTCAATACAAACAAACAAATCTTTCCTCTTTATACTATTAGTATAGATAAAAATAATCTCATTTCCTCGCATTGTCGCCATAGTAAGAGTTGTTCATATTGACGAACCCAACAACGTTTCTAGGACCATTGCTCGGGGTCCTTTTACACTCTGTAGACCATTTTCTTGGTCGTACGTAAATAAATAGGTACTTTAATAAAAAAAACTCGTAAAATTTATATTGAAAAAATTATAATCGTTCATATTATCATAATATGTAAAATAATATAATTATTACCTAATTACAATAATGAAATAATAACAACAATTTACATTGTCAAGTAAGGCATACAATCGTTTGGATGGAAGTGTATATAATTTTTATTTATAATTATTCTTTAATTAAAATTATGTATTATACATTATTGCTAAATAAAAATACATTAAATTTATAATAATTATCATAAATCGAACGGAATTGTCTTTTTTTGATACAAATTAGGTAATTATAAAGGTAGGTACACAATGTAGGTATCGAAACGTATAACATAGTGACTAAAAAAACATTAAACATACAAATAGGTAAGTGAGTATATTACTTAATTAAAAAAAATATGTTACATAAAAATTATTTATCAATGATACATAGTTTAAAATAACACAGTGGGAGATTCTAAACGATAATATTACAAATAAAAGAATTCTTAATTTTTGAGCGTAAATACAAAAGGTGGGGTATAATAAATGGTGTTTTGTTATAAAAAAAAATACTTATAATGTTAAATTACTTTCCTATAATGAGAACATCAAATTGAAGGCACATAGGTGTTACCTACAATCACTAGGTTTATTCAAACTAAGGTAATTTAGCACGTTGAAACAATCTCTCTCATTTTATTTATTGTAAATAGGATAATGACCAAAAGTATATTAATAGTTTAAACCAGGTACATACATACATACACTTCACGCCTGTCTCCCAGAGGGGTAGGCAGAGACTACAGATCTCCATTTGTCGCGATCCTGACATACCCCTTTCGCTTCATCTACATTCATACATCTTTTCATACAAGACCTCCGGTTTCGGGTAATTTTCACGCCACCTTCGGCTAGGACAACACCAATCTGGTCTGTATATATCCTTCTGGGGCGACCTCTACTCACCCGGCCCATTACATCACCCATATAAATCTCTTTCGTCAATCAACTTTCATCCATTCTCTCCATATGCCCAAACCAGGTGTTACGAAGATAAGCATTCAGCTTACCTTCGTTATTTGCTCGACGTTTAAACTATTAATAAAATGCCAGTGCGCGTTTCTTTAAAAAAATATTTGACCAAAAGTATGTCTAAGAGATATCTTCGTAGAAATTGGAGAGAATAGTTTCAATGTGTGGCACACGCATAAAACACAGAGAATAGTTTCTGAGTTACTCAACAAAAGCTACTTCTTACCGAAACACGTACAAAAATGTATGACCTTGAACCACCAAAATAACATCAACAATAATGAAGGCACAGAGTATAATTTACAAAACTTTTTACAGTATGATCTTTACATAATGTAACTAGGCAACCATGAGCCTAGATACAGTAAAATGCGATTAAACAACGATTATTAAAAAAAAAACGTCGATATGGCTCGATTTCAACACAACAATTAATTTTAATACAATAAAAAATAATAATAAAATTATGTAAATTTACAATTGTTATTTTTTAAATGCAACAATTAACTCTAAGCTGAGAGAAAAGCTTCTCCATTTTACAGTAACTCTTTTGAGAAATTTCTTCAACTTAATCACAAAAAAATAACACAAAACAAGAATGGAAAACCTTTTCTCCGAGCCACCAAAAAAAAAATTAGAACAAAAATCCGCCATCTTGTTAAAAGTGGTCAACTTTGACAGCCACTGTGTTTAATGTCGTTGTCGCTGGCAGGTGTATTTGGTCCCAATCAGTGCTGAGGTGTGCTTCGGTGTCCGTCGCTTTGATCGTCAGGCCTAGTGATGGGACGGCGTTGGCGCAGTGCGGCAGTCGGAGGGTCACTGGCCTCCGGAAGACCAGTCCTTGTGGGCCGCACATCACTAACGGGGAGAGCATCGCTTCACCTACAGAGGAGATAAGTTAGTTCGGTGCCTTTTTTAGAGTGAAGTAGGAATATTTAACAATGGGGAGTTTAGCTAGCTGTCAGTATACAACTCTTACTATTAAATGTAGATGGCGCTGTGTGCATGGACTGGTTAAGTTAGAATACTGACGCAATCTACATTGCAATACTTTTGACGTTATTTTTGTTCTCATAAATTGCCCAATACCTACATAGGTAGTTGCTATCAATTTAATTAAAAAACAACGTCGAAGTTATTTTCTTGGAAATCTTCCAAAAACGCTAATTTTCAAATTTTTTAATAACTTTCCGTGACGTTTATTTGACAGACCTTTATCAAATATCCGGCATTCATGTCATTAGTGACAGAAATAGGAAAAAAAATGTGTAAAACAAACTTAGAATAATATTTATACATGAAATTTGGTAGCCATGACTTTATCTATGTTGAAAATGATTTAGCTACATAACTTTTCTCTTGGGAGACGCTCTTGTATTTTATAATAAAAAGTGTTGGTGAAATGGTACTTGGCCAATTTACACTAAATTTCATTGCAATTTTGTGCATTATGCGTGCTTTACACTTTAAATGCGGTAAATCGGAAATCAATCAGGTTACACAGAATGTAAATAAAAAAAAAAACAAATTCTCCTTAATGGCTTAATAAAAAGTGTATTTACACTTTGGCAAAAGAGTGGCCTCTACTCTAGGGAAAATTATAGAAAAATATAAGCAGATTTTAATGTCAAACATTTAGAATAAAATATAATTAGAAGTTATTTGCCATAATTTATTTGTATCCGCTCTTTTAGCAATATATAGTATGTATTGGAATAAATAAGGCGTTCTAAAGTATTTCATTTTGAGGTGAATGTTTGGTGCAGAAAGGTATTATGGAGATATGATGGTTTTTTTTTAATTTCACAGCCTAACTGCCCTGAAGGAAAAGTTCTTGTAAAAGAAAAACACAGTTATTTAAAGAAACAAAAACAAAAAAAAGAACACTGAAACACAAACACACATCACGACAGATATAAATGGCGCTGGGCGGGTTATGTCTTAAAGCGTAAGCAATTGTAAAACAGTCATACAAATGGTTTAAGAAATTCATGCATGTAAAGGTGTGTACAGGCTGAGGGATTTCGGTCTTTAGTGAAATTAATTCATTAAGGAGGTAAAAAGTGCTTTAGAAGTTTATATGAGAAAAGCTATTTATGATTCAAACTTTTTAAAACGTTTTCAATACAAATTAATACTGAAACCGCGGGGCGTCCACTTGTTATAAAATATCTAATATCTTACACGAGTATGCAGTTTTTACTAAGTATTTTTATTCTTGACATGTAAGAGAAATACCTCAAAGATAGTAAGCGTTGTAAATAATTATGCAATAAAATAATTAAATATTTAAATAAATTAGGTGAATACAGTAATATAAGCTCATATCAAGTTAATAAGAATTAAGTGTGTATTATGTGTTTATGATATTCTCGATGTGTGTGATATGAAGAATTCTGAATAACGATTTAGGACAAGCACGTGAAGTCGGGGTTGCTCAATGTGAACCAAACTTAATATCCTAACAGGACTAACAGAAATATTTTAAACTAGTGGAGGCGACAGACGTTGTCCTGTCTTAACCATTAATATGAAATTACTATAACCTCTACGGTGACATTCGGGATATTCCCACCCACTTTCCCACCACTGTGATTCCTGTTAGAGCCAGGATCTACAGCGGCATCCATAATAGACAAGAGCTCAATCAGTGACGACTGGGCTAGATCCCGGGGGGGCCTAGCCTAGTCTTGGATCCCACATAGTTATTAAACTAAAGACGGTATAGAAATAAGAAGAAAATATATATATGCGCTGCATTGCAATGCATACATATGATGAAGGGTGGCAGTGGATGTATTTTTTTCATAAGATCCTTCTGCTGTCATTAATAAGCACAATAAAGAAAGAATTAGCGAAATCGGTCCACTCGTTCCGGAGTTATGCGGTTACCAAAACATTTTGCGATTCATCCTTTTTTAGATTAATCATTCTAATTGTTTCTATTTGAATAGACTTCAAAAAGGAGGAGGTTCTCAATTTGTCCGTACTTTTTTCTGTTAAGCTTAAAACTTTTGAAGAACCGATTTGGGTAATACCGTTTTTTTATTTGAAAGCTGGTGCTTCCCATTTGGACCCATGTACTTTTGATCTTTTTACAGTTGCGACAATGGAACCCATGAGAAAACCACAAAATTGTCGAAATTTGACAGGTTAAAGTCGGTTAATATAAAAGTTCTTTAAAGGCGCAGGCGTATGCGTTACTGACTACGTTAAAATAATTTATTACAATTTTGTAATTCCACATGTCAATTAAAAAAAGTCTCAAAAAAGAAATCATGTAGGCGTGTACTATAGATGTGATTAAAAGGCGTGAAGTGTATTGTGTGTGCTTTTTTAAGTAATTCAGGGGGAAAATGGCCGTTGAAATTGTAACGGGTTATTTTTTGGTGTTAGAGAAGAACAGAGTTATAACTTTAAAAGTTACTTGACTGGCATCTTGTGTATGTATCTGAGAAATGCGTCTCAAATTTAAACTTAAAAAAGCTTGTTTTCAGCAGAATTAAACTGTTTTAAAAGTGTACTAGCCAACTTATAAACATTGAATGATTGAATGTGTTTGTAACGTATGACTTATGGCTTTTTTAAGCTACCGTTGGCCGAAAAAGAAGTGAAATTGAGCAACCCCTTGACAGATAGCACATAATGTACAAGTACAGTCAAGTGCACATAACATCAAGTGTCGTGACAACGTACATTGTCGGGTGTAGGTAGTACAGTCGACGCCGCCGTTCCTCGAACTCCTGTACCTCTAAGTACGATCGTACTGTGTGGTAGTAGCTGTCAATAAATTGTTAACAATGTCAAATGGCTGGGTTAGTCAATAGATATTAATTTTATATACATATGCATACATAAAAGTGTTTATATACAATAGTGTGTATAAATTATACATAGTAAAATAAGTAATATAAAATCCATCACCGATAACAATACGTATGCAAACATCAATCATGCATTTCGTAGTCATGCGAACTACAAAAACTACAACGCAATCTCTACATCAGATTCCATTCTACGCTACACAAATGTCCATGTGCGGTTTTATTTTTTGCACGACCATACACAATTGGTGCTAATCCATTAGTAGGTGCAAAATTAAAATCGCGTGCTTTGTTATAAATTTGCATTTACCGTTGTCGAGGTCGATGGGTGGTCCTCCCACCCGCTGGCTCAGCCTCGGATCGGAAACCGTGAAGTATATCTTTTGCTTTATGCCCGGTGCTATTGCTTTTGGCGGTATTACAAGTGATACGCCCCACTGTCTATCCTCCAGCATGCCCCCTTCACTGTCGAATATACCCCAAGTAGTGTGAGGACCTTCTGGTTCCACGTCTGTCCTTTCACCGTCCGCCGTAGATGGTCCAGCCTCTACGACTGTCACTTGGTTATTTATGACGGTTGTTTCGTTCTGAGCGGAATTGTTTTCGGAGTTCTCTTGGCTCGTTTCGGCTATTTGCTCGCAAAATGTCACAGTTCTGTTAGGTTTTGAGGTCCTCTCCTCCAGGTCTTGGGAGGTGTACGGAGTGCTCTGCGGCTGATTTTCAAAGTTCATGCTGCACTCCGAGGCGTACTGCGTTTCCATGGAGACAGTGGACTCGTAAGGAACGGGTGATGCCGTGGATTTTAAAGCGTTTGATATGTGATCGGGCTTTCCGTGAAGCCGTGGTACGTATATCGGTTCACCGGGTAAGACAGCGTTCTCTATTGGCGGTGTCATTTCCTTTTCTTTCTCCTTTTCTTTTTCCCGTTCTTTCTCTTTCTCAGAGTCAGTTTGCGATTCAGTGAGCCTCAATTGAGAGAAATCTATTTCTTTAAACGTCTCCGTTTCAGCACCAGCTTTGACTTCAGTCTTTGATTGGTATATAGGTTCTCTAGCCAAATGATTGGCGTCGCTCAGTTCGTATGGGCTACTCCTGGCGCTGGTGTCTAACGTGTCTTCTTGCACGGTCTGGACATCCTCCTTAGTTTCTTGGTGCGATTCATAAATAATACTGTCCTTCAGTTCCCTTTTTGAAACGTACAAAGGCTCTCTTATTTTTGCAGAATCGCTTTCATTAGCCTCTTTTCTGGTTTGATAGATCATTTCCTTCTTAGCTTGGTTTCTTTGCTTTATAATTGCTAACTTATCCTCAAGTTTCATTCCGTACGTCGATTCTCGGCTTGCCACTAACGCCGCTTTCTGTGACAATATCTCTTGTCTGGAGACGTAAGCGCATTCAGCCGAGGCGGGTCTGAGGTCCCTGTTATCAGCGGACTCCGGTCTGGTGCCGTAGTGGTTCTCTGAGCAACTGGACCTCACTAGCTCTGATCTACAGGCGTAAGGGGACTCCACGTTGTTCAATCGAGATACCATTTCAGCTTTAGAAGCGTACGGCGGCTCGCTCATGCATTTGCTCATCGGCGACACTCTACCGGGAAAATGCACGGGGGTCTGTAATCTTCTGTCAGGTGTAACGCCGTATGCATTTTCAGACCAAGAAGTATTAGGAGGGTCGTAAGTACGTTTACTGTAAGGTGATTCTTTCGAGAAAGATCCTTGCATTCTTTGTTTCAGCATATCCTCTTTAGTGCCGTACGGGGACTCCGAGAACCTCTGCCTCAACATCTCTTCTTTCGTTGAATACGGGCTTTCTGATACCAGCCGCTGTCTTAGAAGCTGTTCCTTGGTGCTGTATGGGGATTCGCCGTAGAACGACTCAGAAGACTTCAGCTCCTGTTTTGTAGCGTAAGTACTTTCATTCATCACTTCGCTCCTTGTGGCGTAGGGGTTCTCCCTGATGCAATCAGCTCTGGTCGCGTAAGGCGGGTCCATGAGCGGCATCGGCGTCATCTGACGACTGCCGTAAGGGTTCTCGAAACTCTGGTTGGACACTTCAGATCTAGTAGCATATGGATTCTCACTTGAAGTGTCGTATAGGGACGCGTAGGTGCGTCTCGGTTTCGGTATAGGATCGTATATCAGATGCTCTTTGCTCTGGTAGGTGGGCTCGGGCGGTAGCGGCTGCGTGGGACTGAACGGCTCATGTTGCATTTGCTGCTGCCTTTGGTAGATGGGGTCTATCTTTGTTATCATATTGAAGTTCTGTCCGTACGCGCCTCGCCTGTTATATTCAATGAGGGAGTTCTGTCTGCGGAGTAGTGGGGTCACTTTTGGTTCGGTTTCGATTTCACACATCGAGTTCTGTCGCCTCAGGTTCTGGACAACAGTTTGTGTGTCGTAGTCTCTGACTGTGCATACTGCTCCGCTTCTGTCGTCGCAGAAGGAGCTCTGCCGCTTGAGGATAGGCCTCAAGCTTGGTTTTTCACATGACGAGTTGCTTCGTTGCAACATCTGATTTCTTATCTGTGTGTTTCGCATGTGAGTGTTAACTTCGCTTAGGTCGGACTTCTCCCGTCTAAGCATCATGGGTTGTCCAGGCATTCTCTGCAAGTCGCTTTCGCACAGCGACTTCTGCCGAGATACCTTTTTGGACTTGGACCTGAAGAGATCCAGCACCGCGTTTTTAATAAACGATGGCTTTTTAGACAGTTTCTTTTTCGTTTTTGGCGAGAACGTCTCGTCGAATGTAGAATTGGTGACGTCAGCGGAGCTGCGGAACCCACAACCAATACCCACTTAGTTGCCGATCGAGTAACAGGATCGAATCATTATTCGTTGTTACGAAAAATCGATTGAGTGCATTTTGTTTTTTCAACGATTTTTTATAACGTACGAATGTTATGATCTCGTCCTTTGAGGACATATTAGATGCTTCAATTACTTGTGCATGTGTATGAAATAAAAAAAAAAAGTCCTAGAACTCACTCCAACAAGTATGAATGGCAATAAAAATATAAATGGGACTTAACGTGGACATGAAACTGATATTGAATCATCTAAACGGTCCTAATGATATGAAATTTTGAATGAATTTTGATTCCTTTGTAAGGCATATTGACGACAAAAATCTATGAAAACTTTTCTTTTTTTTTTACTACAGCTCTTTGTCCAAATTACCAAAATATACGAAATCGTTCAATATGCCTCAAAGGGAGCATAATTGCACTAAAATGCAGACACGCACTGCCAATAGTTGCTTTAACAAATAAAACAACATTACAAGTAGGTAACAAACGCTACGATTCATTGAATATTACAAAATTTACACAAGACTAAGACCCAATATAGATAATAATATGTTACATAGAATGTATAAAACCACATACGCAACCATAAGGACTATAATATCAACTATGTGGGCCAAGACAATGTTAGTTATCTGCGAAGCGATGAGTGTTTGCATGTTAGAACAAAATTTTACAGGGAAAACTAAGGTACCTTTTAAAAAAAATACTAGAGAACGAAACTTTTTTTTTCAACATAAGTAAACTTCGGGTCTATGAAAACATGCACTGAATATTATATTACCTTTTTAAAATAAGAATCACACACAAATTATACTAACTAAACATATAAAGTATTAGGGACGGAACGAAATGTCTAATGAGATGTTTTTTGTGCGTCGTCGATACAAAAAGTAAGGGGTGTGCTATATGTGAGTATAATATGTATGTATTTACCTGAGATTGTGCGCGTGCTGCGGTTTCCGGTACAGTTCGAAGGCGGAGCCGCGCTGCTCACGATTTCCGGCTAGATCTGGGCATAAGAAATTTGATTTATGATTTAATTTATTACAAACCGTAAATTGAATACATCTTCTACCGGATGAATTCGGGGCTGCAAAATGTTCTTAACAGTCTGGAAAAACAAGTGTAGAATAAAATATAAAAGTGAACGAAGACCTTTTATTTAGTTTAATGTTTTTAATTAGTTTGCCATTTTCTCAAAAGATGACGCTACAGTGTTCTATGTCGATCATCAATCAAACACTCTTTGACTGAAATATCTTGCTTTCTACTTCAATCAATATTTATATTAAAGAAGTGTCACGTCGTATTGTCGACGACAACTGTCCTGTAACCGTCTATAGTTGGGCTCATCTAATCAGTGAATTCTGACAGGTCGACTGACGTGAGTGATATTGTTGTATTGAAAACATTCGATTGCGTGAGAATCGATGTATGCGTGTAGTGTTTCGATTGAAGTCGTCATAAATATGTTTTATCTCCCAACGGCGAACGTGATAGGCTACGGTATTACCGTAGAAACGTTAAATTCATCAAAATGGACTGAATGGTATATATGTATAACTTTATACATATACTTTCATTAAAATATCACAAACAATACACAACAAACCGCAACAAAAATATAGACAAACGAAAATGTTGACTGATGGTTATATTGACGAGGCAGAAAACAATGTATGTCTTCTTTACTGACTGACAGTTATTTTCTTGTTTGACGTGCAAAACATTCATTTTTATTCTACCACACTTACATACGATTCAATAAGTACGTGTCCAAAATCGAAACGATTCAACTTGATAAATCAACAAAAAAATTACAGCACTGGTTTATTGATAAAAAAGAAACACAAAGTAATAGAACGTTCATTGCTGTCACTGGCATACATTTTAAGGTTAATTATTTCCGTTCTAAAAATATTCCATGTTTTTCGTGGTCGTTCTCAATGTGTCAGAATTCACTTATTAGATGAGCCCAACTATACGTAATTGACAATCGACACATTAACTAGTAGTGACCTCTATGTCACAGAGGAAAATTAAATTGAAAATGCCTTATTCGGAGTATTCAGTATTTATTGCGTAAGTCTTACTTTGGCGTGTGTGGTCCACTTGGTCGGATACTTGGTCGCGGGTTCGAGTACGGCTACTGGACATGTACCAATGGGACTCTTTTTCAGAGCCTATGTACGCAACGAACCGATGGGCTCACCCCCTGTCACGTTGGGTTAAATACGCTTGGTGAACCGTGGGAATATGCTTAGCAAGTGCCTCAGCCTACCCCGCTTGGGATTAAAAAGGCGTGATGTGTATTTTTTTATTTTCTTACTTAAAGTAAAATGAAGCAAGACTAGATAGGACAACCAGGAGAACGGCAAAACGTCATCCATACCAGGTGGATATGCCATTTACGCGAACCAAACGGTTTGCGTCCACTTTCATAGTGCGAACCGCCAGGATGTAGAACGACTTGCCGGAGTCTGTGTTTCCTGCGCAGTACAGTCTGAAGGTCTTCAAGTCACTGCGGTGAATAGGTACCTAATGAACAAGTGTGCTCCATCCGTAGACCACATCGCTGCCTAACATCAGGCAGGATGG
>SJJU01015914.1:0-11677 GCA_012932125.1 Conopomorpha cramerella
AGGCTACTATATTTTTTTCATTAGAATTTCATCACGAGCTATACAGCTCGCTTCTTCCAAAAAACGGGGTGCATGGCGAAATTACTATGAAAAAAAAAATGGCAGGGACAAATATTTTTACTTCCCTACTTTTAATGTCTAAGAGAGATAGGTGGAGGCATTTCCTAAGCAAATTCACAAAGCGTTTCTAACCCAAAATTATAGGTGGTTCTTCTCTGTTATTTAAAGTGTGTGTGAACTGTAACTTGCGGTATTTGGGTTCAAAAAAAGAGTCCCATTGGTACGTCCAGTCCTGCAGGTTTCGAACCCGCAACCTCCCGAATTTTCCCGAATGAATTGTAGCCACTTATTATAAGCATTTTATTATTGCATTGTAAGTAGGTAATTACTAAGACATTTATATTTTATTCTAAGCATAGTAGAATATTGCCCGAGATACAGGTTCTCAAAAAAAAGAAGAACCTAGTCCAGCTAGACTTAGAGTGTGGCACTTAATTAATAAACTGTTTTTTAACAATACTCTATTATTGCCAAATAAAAAATACAAGTCACTTTTCAATTAACTGATAACTGAGTTACTTGTTTTCTTTAATACTCGTCTATCTATCTCTATCTTACTCAACCTGTAAATGACTATTTGCAAGAAACGAAACAACACCATTTCACATTGCTCCATATGAAAATATATGTGAGACAAGAGGTAGCACTATATGTCCTGGTTTCACAGGTGCGAGCGTCGACGACGTGAGGGAGCACTGATGTTGGCAAATACTAGAAATAGAAGGATTTGTGAAATTCTTATTGTTATTTTTGCGCGCAACAGCTGAAGGTAAAATAACTCCAGAGATTTTTGGAGACAAATTTACTTTGTATGGAATTGTGACTTATAACGTAAGGATTTTAATGCTGGACATGCAAGGTTTGGTTGAACTGAAAATAAGCCCTGAAACTACTGGACCCAATCTGAATATTCTTTCATTGTTTTGAAGATACCCTATCTCCAGATGGCCTTATTTTTATATTGTAACAATATACATTATCAACAGTGTTTCTCTGCTATATATGCATGTATTATACACAAAAACTTTCCTCTAAAATCACTCAATCTGTTAAGGAATACCGCATGAAAATCTGTTGCGTAGTTTTAAAGATCTATGCATACATAGGAACAGAGAGCGGGAATCGACTTTGTGCTATACTATGTATTGAGTATTGATACTTTCAATCATAAAATGCTTCTCTCACACATCGCATTACCATATTATTAGTTACTAGTGAATGGCCTGCGATTTCATTCGCGCAGTTTCCACTAAATTTTAGTACCATAAGCTCGCAGTGAACGTTTTCCCATTATTTCTACCCCCCTTTTTAACCCTTTAGAGAATGAATTTAAAAAAAGCCTTTCTTATCACACGTAAAAAACCATTAAAGGAACCATTGTGCAAAATTTCAGCTCTCTAGGGTTAAGGGTTTGGGCTGGGCGTTGATGAATGATGAGTGATGAATGAATCAGTCAGGACTTGAAAGTTTATATATGTATTTTTTTTTATATCCGGGATATTCCCACCCACTTTCCCACCACTGTGATTCCTGTTAGAGCCAGGATCTACAGCGGCATCCAGAATAGCCAAGAGCTCAATCAGTGACGACTGGGCTAGATCCCGGGGGGGCCTAGCCTTCTGTCTTGGATCCCACATAGTTATTAAACTAAAGACGGTATAGAAATAAGTAGAATGTGTAAATATGTATGTATATATATTGCCATTACGCCCGGCATTAACGTATGTACGTATATGTATGTACATATCTTCGTAGAGGAGAGGAGAATAATCCTTCGGGATTAATCCGCAAGGTTCCAAGTACGTTTGAATGACGAATATTATCTGACGTTAATTCTACTAAAACATTAGTATTCCGTAGGAGCCTTCAACCGGTTGAAGATTAGGACTATTGCGGATTATCCCGAAGGCCAGGCGCGGATGTGGAGATTTCGGTGACAGTTAACTAGTTACCTACATCAGATTAGATAAAGTTTGATATAAATTAGTACCATAAAATGGGGTTACGTAGTGAGAGAAAAGTTAATATGGAAATTGTTTTATGATTATAGAATTACAGATTCAAGCAATAACTCAAATTTCATTTACTTACCGATCGATTAATAAGAGCGATGCTTGTGTAGTGTCTGTTTAAACGAGCGGCGTGACGTATCACTTTTTACAAATAGTGTGTTTGTTTTCACTTTACGATGTCAGCCACGTGGAAAATTTGTTGATCTGTAATTCAAAGGCCCAAATTACGAATTACAAATATTGGAATGCGATAATTCCACCCCACCGCTTATTTTCCAAATTGTACCGTAGTATATTATGACATTTATTGCATACACGATCTAAGGGCCCTTATTAATAATAATATATTACGGAAATATTCTAACCTCAATTGATCTTGTCAGTTTTATGTAACATATGTGTATAAAAACGTAGTGATTATATTCTCTTTGGTGTAAAACAAAGTCGCTTCCCCCTGTCTATCCCTATGTATGCTCAGATCTTTAAAACTATGCAATGGATTTTGATGCGGTATTTTATAATGGACCGTGTGAGTCATGATGAAGATTTATGCAGTAGAGAAACACTGATAACTCGTGCGAAGCCAGGGCGCTAGTATGAATAAATAGTACCAGTACACCTGCAAACACATTAGTATAAGTTACAGCGTTCATTGGTAAGGGGAGAGGTATATAATGGGAGCGAAATAGCTTAAAGAATCTAGCTACTTCTCTTAGGAATAATACGTCAATCTACACAATATACAGGCCTATCCAGCCGTGTGGTGACGACGAATAGAATACCTGTATCACCACACCAACCCAACTTTTCCCGTCGTGGGGGTCGTAAGAGGCGACCGAGGGATCTCTCCGTCTTTTGGACGGACAGCAGCGCTCTCTGTGAGTTAAACCACAACACTACTGCGATCGGCAACCCGCCTTCCAAGCGTGACGATTATTGGCATTTCGCCCCAAATGATAATGGAAATCATTGGGGAGGCCCTCGTCCAGCAGTGTGACATGATTATGAGAAGGCCTAATGGTTAGAGACTCGGGCCTGCAAACTGGAGGTTGTGGGTTCGATACTTGCTGTACTAGGTTCGTATTAATCGGCCTCGTTTCCAGAGCCTACATACGCTATGCTACGCTACCCTCATACGGTGAAGGACAACATCGTGATAATACCCGCATAGCTCAAGGTGTGTGAACCCTATAACGGCTTTGGGCTCACTTCCTGCCCGTTGGGCTAAATACGCTTGCTTCACCATGGGCATTTGATTATCCCGTTTTGGGAACAAAAGGTGTGCAGGGATATTGTTTGAGGTGATTTGAGTGAGTATTTTATTTGAAGTGATCTAGGCCACTTTATATCTTCAAGAAGCGAATAATTTCAAATTTGGTCCTTAACTTGAAAAAATAATACCGAAGCTGACAACGGACATCCGATAGTAGTTGAAACCTTTTTCGCGATGTCATTTTCATAAATCTCGGATAGTTCTTGTGGAAGATACTTTTACTGTATCTTATGCTAATAAGTTACCTTTAGTAGTAAAGCAAGAAGTGAAATTTTTAATCTATTGAAAATCGTAGCCAATTCCGCGATTTTTAACCGTAGTGTGGGTCTCGGGCGGTTTTGCGGTTTAGTGGTTTACCGCTTACGGGAAAATGTCCGTAGTGCGGAATAAGCTTTAGTCATATTGCAACTACCCATAAAGATGATTAATAATCTGGCATTTTTTTTTATTTACTCGATACCGGAGGTCATGTATACTCGAAACCGGAGGTCATGTATGAAAAGATGTATGAATGTAGATGAAGCGAAAGGCGTGACAAATGGAGATCTGTAGTCTCTGCCTACTCCTCTGGGAGACAGGCGTGAAGTGTATGTATGTATTTTTTTTCTGTCGTATCGACGTGGTCCAGCGACGTTACACAGTCTGCGCAGTTTTACTGGATGACCGCTGGGCTTGTTTCTTCTGGGTTGGCAGAGAGATCTACAGGCGATGCTCGGGAATAAATTCACACTTTTCAGACTCCCCGCCCCGTTTTAGATATAAAAGTACCTTGGTATGGAAATCAGGGTTTGATGTTGACGGGCCAGATAAATCGGGAGAAACTTTAAAAATTGTAGTTACGACTAGTAAGTACTGGTAGTACATAATAATGGCGGGTTCTTTTTTCTTTAAAATTATAGTGGCCGTACTTAAATAAACATTCCAAAGAGGTCGTGTTCGGAAGAGATGCAACATTTGCAACAGTACGCGCCCGCCGTAGCAGCTAAAGTATCACAGCTAAGCGTCGGCAATTTTCTACTCCATTTATTTTTCTTATTCATACCACATTCCACACAGTGCGAGGAAAATTGTTACATTTGCTATAGCGGTAGTTATGGTTTGAACGATGGTTTGAACACACCTAGTAGTTGGCTCGTTCATGCATTTGTGTAGTATGTTCGAAGATTATAAGTAATCATCTTTATATACTCGTGAGCAAAAAATCCGGGTCATATATAATTTTGTGTATGCAACATCTAAATATCTCTCAATCGAGTAGTGTAACACAAACCGTTTTTTAAAAACAATTAATAAATAGGAAGACACAAAGTGTTGTTGTCTTGTATTCAATATTACTATTTTTAGATTTTTAGAATAATATAATTTATTCAAGATTTGACTATGGAGCGCAGCATTCTAGGTATCAAAAGAACGGATCATGTTCGTAACACCACCCTGCACTCCAAAACCCGAATTACTGAGGTTGGAGTAGCAACCGCCAAATTGAAATGGAACTGAGCCGGTCACATCAGTCGCATGGACCCCAACCGGTGGGCGAAAACGTCACCAATTGGGTTCCCGCCGACGGACACAGGAAGCGAGGCCGATCCAGGAGGAGATGGCGAGACGACCTGGGCCGTTACCTGCCGGGGTGGCGCGAGGTGGCCCAGAACAGACACGAATGGAGAGAATGGTGGGCCTTTGCCCAGCAGTGGGACACAAAAGAGGCTAAATAAAAAAAATATTTACATCTTTGCTCACAAGTGTAGTATACTCAAAATATAGAGCAATATGGTCAGAAACAGATTGTAGAGATACGATCATACTGAAAACCTTTTTTTTTATTTTATCTTTCGCCATACGCGAGTTACGTAGTATACCTATGTACAGTCGAACCAAATGATTCATGATCCACCATAAGGCGATTTTCCTTCTGACATTAGAATATATGAAAGCTTTAACTTTTTTTATTGGCAATCTATTAGCTTGTGCCAAAAAGAATATGAAAAGACTAATTCCTTTATACTGATTAATTGTCATAGTCAGGCTACTAGTTCACACCCCTCTCGGTACATAATATGTCATTTGGGTGTGAAAGCACTATACCACTCACATGTGCTATCCCTGTCATACAGCGAGAACAATATTACTATAAGACCTCATGGTACGGGGGTAGACCAGACAGCTTATCCTGTCCAAACTAAGCTACGTCTAAGTAACTATATTCCATTTTTTTAAATCTCAGAGGATTTTGTACTCGGGAGTAGTCGGAGATGAAAAATGTGTGGAGGTATTATTAAATAGTAAGTGCCAAGTTGAAACCAGTAGCCTATGGGAGGCAGATTTTGTACAGTACAGTCTCTTTGAATACTTGATGATAGTGTAAGTAAAAGCGAAAAACAAATACCTACATACAGACAGCGAAAATGTCACCACCCCAGCCCAACATTTCCCGCATTTAAGAGGCGACCTATGGAGCTCTTTTTTTTTTAATCACTATGAACAAGCGTTTGACCACCATCCTGCCTGATGTTAAGCAGCGATGTGGTCTCTCTCTCTCCAGAGGACGGGCGTCCTCTTCCCTACATAATTATACTGTTTCCATCAAGGTCCACAAAGCTGTAAACTTAAACTTAACTAACAACTTTATGACCATTGTAGAACGCTGTAAATATATTGAGTATTGAGTTTTTACAAGCTGAAATTTTGCTGATCCATCTCAAAGATGAGAGCAGTATTCCATACACGATAGAATTTATGAATTTAATTTATTCATTTTAGCAATTGTTTCGGCGTGAAATACCTAAATACCTGAGAGGATGTCCAGCGTGTAGGCTGCGTGTTGAGTGGCAGCCTCGAAGTTGAGAGTGCGTCATATCTAAAAGCTCCAGCCGATTGGCCACTTCTTGATCCAAAGAGACAAAGAGAGCACGTCGTGCAGCATGGCAGCCTTCAGGAGGTCGACGCAGTCTTGGAAGCCCTGAGGAGCGAAATGCGTGACCAGATTGTGAAATTCCTTCTACCAATGAGTTCTGTAAGAAAATTTCTTTGATAAGTGTTAAAAATGATGTATACAAATGTTTCTGCGACGCGCTTATTTATGTTAAATACCTTTCCAAAAAGTAAAGCTGGAGACCCAGCGCCTCATAAAACGACATTGTAGTGTTACAGACAACAAAACATAAACAGTTTTCCGTTACGATTGGACAATTCTTGCTTATGTTTCCTAAACAAGTGTAGGTCAGCTTGAAATGGTGATGATCATAATACATAAGATATCTCCTCCATACCATCTATTCTGTCTTGAATGGTTTAATGGCCGTTTTCTTTAAAACATGTACTTATAAACTCATCGTTGTTCTGTATTTTGGAAAGGATTCAAGTAAAGTTTGAAGTAAGAATGTAGAAACTATAGATTTCAGTTTCATTCGAACCACCGATTCAAAATCATAAAGCGTCTTTTACGTTGTAAGAGTTTCTAGTGGGTTCGAAAAGTGAATATTGTTAGAGACAGAAATAATGAAAAAAATACAGAGATCCTTACTATGCTTAAAATCGTATAGTTAGGTACAAGCAAGGCAAGTTGAGTAAATGTCTCCCTCTTTCTAAACTAAAATCTCTTAATGTTAATTACTCTTACTTATTGTGAAGAATGAGAGAGCTGGCAAAGAACAGAGAATGAGAGATTAGTAGCGTGTACAATACAATAATAGTAGAACAAAATATTCGATCCCAGAAAGCACAACTGTTTGCTCTACCCGAGCCATAAAGACATGTCATATTTCGCAGTAGTAACTATTTGATGTTATTATTGATGCTGCGATGTCTATGCTACTTGTTTTATGATGTCAGATTGAGTAAGAAGAAACACTATTACCTACAGCGCAAAGCACAAAATTGGTCCAAGCGTTCTGGACGTCTTACTAAAACTGACAAACTTCTGTAAAAATCTGGAACTAATTATCAATAAATGTTGTTTTGAAATTCAAAGATTGATTTCCGATTTATATTCATTCAGCCATAATTGTATTATCATCAAATCCATTTGTGATTGATAGCGGTTTCCTTTTTCGTTCAGACTATTCAATGTATTTTAGTTTGGATTTTGATGCGGTATTCTTTAATATACACCAAGCAGGCAGTGGATAATTATAGGCTGATGATGATGATGATGATTCTTTAATAGATTCTTGAATAGTGATTCTTGAGATGTTACATCTTCACAGTTCCAGGAACTGCGTTGTGGTAATCAAGCATATGGCTGCTTGATTTGTATACCTAGTTATTCCTTATAGACCGCTTTATTGTATAGGTTAGTCAGAACCTTTGAAAATATAGTGCCTCCAAAGCTAAGTAACTTCTCGTCTAACAATTGAAGCCTAGATCAACAAGTTGACAGGCTTTGATTGGCTACAGCCAATCGCCCAGTAATCCATTTTCCGCTACGAAGGCTTAGGTAGCCTTTTACTCTATGTCAAAGAATATGAGTAATATTGCTTATCTCTCTCTGTTCAGCTCCACTCAGTGGTATATACGTGCGTATGTAGCTACAAATGAATGTTCACAAAAATACGAGCATAATTTACCCAGATTACTAACATATTTTACATGCTAATCGCAAGCCACGATAACGCTCGATCCGAATAATATAAGCTCCTTCCCTAAAGAGTCGCGTCAAGCCAAGGACATAATCTTTCATGACCCAATCCGGTGCTTTCGCGACAGAAGAAAAAAATGCGACGGAAATCGTGATGGTAATCGAATGGGACCTTTCAGGGGCTCAGCACATATTGTATGAGTGACATTTCCACGGTAGCTACGATTTCAGCGAGGAAGTTCTTGTGAACCAAATTAACCTGAGCTATTTATGTATGACTTTTACAAGTGGGATTAGGTCGAGATGGGATTTATGTGTAGGTGTTTGTGTCCGGGAGTGAGGTCCGGGAGGCGGTGGCGGCGGCGGCGGCGGATCTCCGGGCTCTCGTTGCGGCAGTCGCTCCCTAGTCATCGCGCGGACGCTTGGCGGTGCGGACGGTTAGGCGAACTTTTAGCAGCGTACACCGCGATAATTTCGTGACCTTTTACTCGTGCATTTCCGTGGTAGGGGGGAAGTGGTGCGTGTGTGCTAGCCGGCTTGCTCTGTGCTTATTGTTTGGTTCTCTGTTGGTTTGATTGCGGATTGTCACCGGATTTCACCGTAGGTAAGCGGATTTTGGGATCTGTTGTTTTATTTTAAATTACGTACGATATTGTGTAGCAAACGGAAGGATAAATACAGTTCTTTCGTTCTTATTTTCACAGATAAATGTTATGATTCTACAATACTTTCGGTGACTTTCTCAAGAAGCTATTGAATTATTTCATCGTGTATTAGTTATTGACTTATTATTACTTCTATTGACATTTCATTGGCATTCATTATTATTTACATGAACGATGGGGTATGACTTTCTTTTCATGCAAAAGTAATAGAAAGATAATTATCTTTATTAGTTATGTTTTATCTGAGTATGAGGAAATGCTGATCTAACAGGTCGCTTTTATATAAATTAGGTGATAATTGCGTTTATATTTTGTGTACATGTGTTTAATATTACACATATTTCCAAAATTTATTTATTTTTATTTTTTTAAAGATCAAACAGACCCTGCGACTTATAACATTAGGTATTAGTAACAACAAACATTTTACGTTATTGTACATACCTATAGATAACTCTGGATAAGTATTAATAAAACCTAAGATATTTCATAACAATTTTACTAACGCAAATGACCAATTAAAGGGAAGAATATTCAGATTTTTCTCAGAGTTTTATATTAAAGAATGCGTAGGTCTGAAATAATGTTATTCTGGAATGCAACGACGCTAATGACATCGCAAAGCATCCATCAGTAGGTCTGCTAATAATTCAAAAAGTTGGCACCTACAATCGCTCCCAATTATTACAATATTTTCCCCGGCACATTTCACATTGCCATGTGATAGGCAGCTGACAATGCAATGCTTCGTTGTACCTGAGCGTTGGACGTTGAAATAAACATTATCAGCATTACTCACTGGAAATTGTAATTTTCGAGCAAATGCGCGATGGACTATGAATGAATACCTATTCTATGGCATGCGTTGTAATGGAAAACTATTGGAACTGGCTTTTGTAGCGAACGCTACATACCTAATTAGGGGTTGAAAATTCTCTAGTTGTCATCGGAACCGATAACCGACGATAAGCAACGTGAGGTGCGGTCAGAATTAAGAATAAGAATAAAATTAAGAATAAGGAATAGTGTGATAAGAGAAAGTTGCGGTTTGAAAGAAGATGTAGTGACTAAAATTGAAAAGGGCATGCTTCGATGGTTTGGGCATATGGAGAGAATGGAGGAAAGTCGATTAACGAAAGAGATTTATATGGGTGATGTAATGGGCCGGGTGAGTAGAGGTAGCCCCAGAAGGACATACATCGACCAGACCATATTGGTGATGTCCTGGCGGAAGGTGGCGTGAGAAGTACTCGAAAGAGGTCATGTATGAAAAGATGTATGAATGTAGATGAAGCGAAAGGGGTATGTCAGGACCGTGACAAATGGAGATGGGTAGTCTCTGCCTACCCCTCTGGGAGACAGGCGTGAAGTGTATGTATGTAGGTGCGGTCAGTCATTGGATGGGTGACCGATTTGAAGTACTTATTCTAAACGCTTCCGAGCTTCGACATATTAAACTGTGGGTCCTGGATACTGTCTTGACAGACGTTAAGCTGAGTTAAAGGCCTTTGGTCGCTTAAAAACGTCTCAACCGAACTGACCAATAGACAGACTACAACAATAGATTTCGGCTTCATAGGGCTATTTCCGGATTACCCATGTAGAAGCCAAATTAGAAAAAATGAAATGGTACAGGGTCAACACTGTTAAATTAAAATTACCTGTAGGTACTAGACGCGGCTGCTTTCTCACAATATTATAATCATTTACATAACAAACTTTAAATCTCCATGAGTTTATCAGATATCTATAAGTATCAAGTACAAATAAGGATAACTGGTAAAAAATTATCTAAGTATAATGTATCTCAGACGTAAGAAGGAAGGTAAAGGTAAACATCATAACTTCGGTTAATTATATGTATATATTCTTATACATAAGTAATACGAATATAATATAAATAATATATAATTATATGTTTACGATTTACACTTGTAATACAAATAAATATAACACGCAATACATGTAAAGATGAAAAGTGAACAGAATTCACGACTACTACATAAATAAATAGAAATATTTTACAACACACACATTGCCTTCATCCCATGTTAAGTAACTAAGGCACTTGTGTTATGGAATTCTGAAAACGAAATTTACATTTTTTTTCTTTTATACATATAAGTAACTTAAATAAAACACCCAGATACATCGAACAAGTACTTAAAAGCTCATCACCTAAATACCTATCAGCGGTGGGAATCGAACCCACGACCTAACGGCACATAACGGTCGTATACTTATACGTATAAGACACATAATTTAGCATTCGCCGTACCTTAAAGGTAAAGGTGTCTGACTTGAGACCAAAAGATCCCTGGTTCAAAGGTGGTTACTACCTATATAACCCCCACTAAGATCAATGTAGTTACGATGTATTTTGTAGTTTCGGAAACTTAAGGCGCCTACTTATTACGTTTAGAAGTTTCCCGACCGACTGGCTCAACGCTTGAGGTAACAAGATTGTGTATAGTTCATTAGCTTCTAGAATGAAACTTAATTGTAATTTTGTGGTCCTGTCTTACTCGTTTAGTAAGTTATCAGAGAAGGATAGAATTATCACCTCAGTTAGGGTGATCTAAATATTTGTTAACAACCAATCGACAAGTAACTTTCATAACCTATCATGAAACATTCTCATCTAATATATAAAATTTCCATGTCACAACGTTAGTTACCGTGCTCCTCCGAAACGGCTTTACCGATTTTTATTTTATATGCGTATTCAGTAGGTCTGAGAATCTGCTACTATCAATTTTTAATGCATCTACCAGTTGTATCTCTCCCAATACACGGGGTACAAAGGCAACTTACTATGGCAAAACAAATGTTTGCCGGGACAGCTAGTATTATATATAACTAGTAGACGCCTCGCGATTTCATTCGCGTAATTTCAGTTCTTCATACAAACTATAACGCCCTCTATATAGCGACGCGACCAACAGGATCGGGGTAAAAAGTATTCTATGTTCGTCTCCCGGTTCTTAGCTACCTCCCCACCAATTTTCAACCAAATCGGTACAGCCGTTCTTGAGTTATAAATGGAGTAACTAACACGACTTTCTTTTATATACATACTAGCTGTCTCGGC
>SJJU01015916.1:0-15445 GCA_012932125.1 Conopomorpha cramerella
AAAAATCTAAACCGCTCAAGGTAGACGCTTGAAATTTGGGATGCAGGTACCACTAAACTACGCGAATGAAATCGCGGGGCGTCCACTAGTCTACTATATCAAAATAAGTCGGGTTTTCCTCCCTGACGCTATAACTCCAGAACGCACGAACTGATTTCCACGGTTTTGCATTCGTTGGAAAGGTCTCAGGCTCCGTAAGGTTTATAGCAAAGAAAATTTAAGAAAAAATTCAATAGAAAAGCGGGAAAACGAAACGAAGCCATCTGGTGGCGAAACGGAGTTCGCCGTGTTTGCTAGTAGATGATAAAAACACGCATCGGAACTTTACGATTAACGACATGATAGTAAAAAAAAGCATATATACAGTCGAATTGAGAACCTCCTTCTTTTTTTTTTGAAGTCGGTTAAAAAAGGATTTCATCCAACTACCTAATAAGTACTTACTCCCTTAGAATTTGAGAACAGAAGTTAACTGTCTAATGGAACGTCGTTTACCGCCTCGGCAAACGTTAAATTAAAGGTAACCGGAGGCTATTTATAGCATCGGATTGACCTACCGTAGACCCTACCTATAACCCTATATGAGGTAAACCATAAGTACTTTATAGTTTAGCGCTGTAATGCACTTCAAATATATATAAACCTATTACTGGTAAAGAAGCAAATCCCGGCTTCCAATAAATCATTACCTGCGAGTACCATTATCTCTATCGAAAGATATTGCTAGCTTCTATTTCTTAGGTACCTAAACGTAGTACAAATTAATGGAACATTGTCACGCACCCTCGTCCGCAGTGCTCTACATAACGGTGTAACAAGGACAACCAAGACGCGACATAAAACATCTTCCAATTCATTCACTCTTTCACGGTATGACCACTTCCTACCACTTCTTCATGTCAGCCGATGGCGTCAATAACTGGACATAGGCCGCCCAAAATAGCGCAGCACAACGATATCGTTCATTTCAGTTCAAACCACTATGACTTAGTCTTCCTAAAATACTTTTTCCTGCGTTTGTTTCTATGTTTACCGCGGGAAGAGGTAAGGACAGCTTTTTGAGAATAAATTATTTGTTTGGCTTGTGTGGCTATTACTAAAACGACTGACGTCCGATCTCCGGAACAATTTGGCGTAAATATATATATAAATAATATAACAACTCGGCTTAACAGCTACTGTCGAGACAGCTCTGTCGTGATTTCCAAAATGCGAACTCTCCAAATTAGCTTCACGATGTGGAAAGATACAGAGCGACCTATATAGGACCCAGACGGCAGGAGATCGTCAAGGACACAGGATATTTGTTGCGGTTCCTCGAGGAGCTGGGGTGGTTGGAGTAGCGCCACCCAAATCACGCACAATAGACGCATTGGACGTCGTGCTGCGGAAAAAGACCCGTATCATCTAAATACAGATTCACAAAATTAATTACCACCTCCCAAAATGATAACATTTCAAACGTACCTACCTGTTAGCA
This sequence comes from Conopomorpha cramerella, assembly GCA_012932125.1. Taxonomy (NCBI): domain Eukaryota; kingdom Metazoa; phylum Arthropoda; class Insecta; order Lepidoptera; family Gracillariidae; genus Conopomorpha; species Conopomorpha cramerella. Next base: position 1,481 of record SJJU01015916.1, read on the forward strand.
CAAAGTTCAGTGCTTTTAGAATCTACTTAAGGTAATGTTGTTTTACTTGAAATCTATCAAAATCATTATAATCAAAGATAAGACATGAAAGCTTATTTATACCATTAAAAAATTACCTACTTCTGATTTTTTTTTCTTTATATGCAGCCAGGTATGCAATGAGAAAGATCGTGAACCTTCTAACGAAGTCGTGGGCATCGAGACGAAAGCGTCAAAGAATTGGTAGGAGTAAAATTCTAACTAAAGCTAATTGCGTCTATACATAACATTATAGTACTTACTTAGTACATATATACGTATGTATTAAGTACTCATGTTATGATCCACATGTCACGAAAAACGCACCGCTGAGAGTTCGTTGGCACACGCTAATAGATAAACGGTCACCATCCTAATACCTTCGACAAATAATATCGACCGTTAGTCGCCAGGTTACTTATAAGCCTCCAGGCTGACGTTTCTTCCATTTCCCTGAAAAACGTCAACGGTGGCTGAAGCCGCCGCGGACCGTGACCCACATTCCCGCCAAATGCAAGTTTGACAGTTTATTTTTTTTCTTAAATTCATTTTTGACTGCAGTTCAAAAATGGAGGCCAAATTTTGGCGCGTGCTACTTTTCGCCGGTGTGTTGGTGGTGGTTGCTGCCGTGTCAGTGATCCAGGAGGAAGATATTTTGGATGACAACGAGGTTGGAGAGTACGAGGATCGACAGGGGAGGCTTTGTAAGTTTTCAAAAGTTTTATGTTTACTTTTAAGCGACTATGCAATAAATTATGCGAAATTGCACTCTTTACTTTTTACCTTTCTCGTATCTGAATAGATTCCTACTTATTTATAAGTATACCTGACACTATTACGAGTATGTCTTCATGGGCTAAAAAAGCTAAGCGTTTATCACAACATTTTGGTTCGGAAATGTACTGCAGCATACGCGTATAGATAGAGCTTACCCTAACATTTTAAATTATTATATTTCCAATTGGTGAACTGTGGGTGCTTGCGCTTTAGCAAGTGCCTCTGCCTACCCCTCTTTGGGATTAAAGGCGTGAAGTGTATTTTTATATTTCCAAAATCTATATATATAAAAGAAAGTCGTGTTAGTTACTCCATTTATAACTCAAGAACGGCTGAACCGATTTGGTTGAAAATTGGTGGGGAGGTTGCTTAGAACCGGGAGAAGGACATATGATACTTTTTACCCCGATCCTGTGGGACGCGTCGCTATATAGAGGGTGTTATAGTTTGTATGAAGTACTGAAACTATGCGAATGAAATCGCGGGGCGTCAACTAGTTATAGGTATTTAAATTATAATTTTGCATGACATTTGCCACAGATGTTCGTTCCTAGTGTCATTAGTGTTGTATATATATATTGACATCAGTGATAGAAATAGGAACGGAACATCTATTAACAAAAAGTCCTGAAAAATTTGGATATTTCCGAAGTTTCATTATGGATCATATTAGGCCTCAAGTTTCACAACCTTCAACAGTCTGATGGTGACATACCTATTCTGTTTTTTTTTAAGAAGAGTCATGCATAAGCTTTGGGGATGCCAGTGTATTCATTTGTGTTCATGTTTTAGCTATGACAGACACAGACACATTTTTAACTCTTCCCCGGACAGTAAACGTTTATAGGCGTCATAACAATAAAATATCTATTGTCTATTTAACTGTCCGCCAATGTATTAAATTAAAATAGGAGGTTTAAGGAAATCTTACTTGTTTTTGCCTATTGATTTGACTCCTGGGCCGCTTTTAGTGACACGTGGTGCGTTGCGCACGGCGACATACCTATACTATAAAAATCTCTTAATGGCGGTTAATTAATTTTAAAAGTATGAACGCCCTACGCTCCGCACATTGCACCGCGTGCCACTAAAATATCTCTTCATAAAAAAACAGATTGTAGTCTAGATACACGAGGTGGAAACGATAAGTGATGTCACTCGATTATTTCTAAATTATACAAGATATCGAAAGGTGAAGAAAATTCAATTTCTGATGAATACAGTTTTTGTGTTTTTTGTAGTTGTTTTGTAGCTTATTGCTGATACCGATCGTTATTATACTTGAAGCACTTTCAGGTACAATATCCAGTTTATAAGTTCCTTCAACAGTTCAGAAATAATCGTATGAAATCACTTGTCGTTTCCACCCTGTATACTGAGTGTAAAAGGTCCCCGAGCAATGGTCTTAGAAACTTTGTTGGGCTCGTCAATATGAACAACTTTTACTATGGCGACAATGTGGGGAAATTAAACATTTCGTTTCAATACAAAATAGACAATTTCCTGCCTCGAGAGTGAGAGAGAGACATTTTTTTGTTCAGCCGCATCGTGTATATTAAATACACACATCAAAAGTGTTTAGAGATCAAGAAAATTTTTAGCTCTAAAAAAATCTAATTTATTTAAATCAAATCTAATCTTCTGGATTGGTCTATCTGATTCCCCACCTGTATCAATGACTTATCACGACATTTTGAATAAATTATGAATGAATTCAGTTTTTGTAAGATATATTCTTGATTGCGATCTTCTAAAATGTACTTGATCCCTAAACACTTTTGATGTGTGTATAATAAGTATAGTACAGTAAAAGTTGTCCGTTTTACACGCAGTATTAGCTATATTACACAGCACTAAGTAAATGTTCCACCACCCCGCAGTGTTTCCGTTCGTGAGCGTGGTGCGTTTCGCGAACACGGAGTGCACGAGCACCAACACGCTGAACGGGACTTGCCTCGCGCGCCGCGAGTGCAACAACTTGAACGGCACCATCACAGGCACGTGTGCCTCGAGGCGAGGCAGATGTTGTATTGGTAAGTTTACGCTTTCATCGTCAGCCGAGGGCTTCCGCCAATGATTTCCGTCATTTGGGAAGAAATGCCAATAATCATCACCCTACGTCCTCAGTGAACAAATTGATGCGATGCGTTGCGGATACGATGCGGTGCGGATTTACTGCGATCCGGTACGGATCGAATGGAGTGTCCTGCCTGTACTTGACATTTTGCGTCAAGTTGCGTTTTTCAACAAACATGTCTAGGCTCCGTCGAATTATTTTGTCAGAAAACTCATATTTAAAGTATTTACCCTTTGCTATTCAAAGAATATGCAAGAATGTTACCGTCTACATTTGATTATGTTGTAAATAAAATAAAAAACGAAATTGAAATTGTTTGTTTTGATGTTTCGTACGAAATTCGTCCGAAAATCGCAAGCCCAATTGACATTTCCGCAACGCAACAACTCGTACGAATGTTAGTCGGAAAGACGTAGGACACTTGTATTGATTACGAAGATTTGAAATTGACAGCGTGCGTTCGTGCGGACATCGTATCGGACCGCATCGTATCAATTTGTTCATTGTGTTGTGGTTTAACTCACAGCTCTCTCGGTCGCATCTTACGACCCCCATGACGGGAAAAGTTGGGCAGGGATGTTGACACATGTATTCTATTCGCCGTCACCACACGCCATGTTTGCGCTTTACCAAAATGAATGAAGGAATACAGGGCGAGGCTTCGAGTCTGGAACACTTTGGCTTAAAGAGACATTCTTGAAAATGTCCTTAACAACTTTGTCTACGGATCGGTGTCCTTAACACTTTCATGGACAAACCCCGCACTTTGTCGAAATACCAAAATAAAGCCAAACTTTTACAGCGATACCCGTAATATTCTTGTTCTTAATCGAAGCTCTGGAATATTTGACGGCTTGACTTTTACTTATCTAATTAGCATGTCTATCAGTACCTTAACCCTTAATGAATGGTTAGGTGTTTTTCAATTGGATTTTGGACTCTGTTGACGTTTTTTATTCTAATTACCGACTCCATCACAGAAACCCGGGTGATGTTTATCATAAAATCTAGCTTTTAAGTACAATGTGAAATTATTGTTCACTGTGTTACATATTATATTATGTGATAACTTCTCTGAAATCTGCAGATGATTCCAGTGAAGACATGTGTTAACAATAAGGTTCAAAGTGTATGTTGGTTAAGTGGGAATATACTAGCCTTTGTTTGATTAAGTTAAAGCTTCTATTGTCTTAATTTGATTGTCCGTCCACGAATGTATGTGTGCAGTGGCTCGAGGCTGCGGCACCACGACCAATGTGAACAACACGTACTTCACGAGCCCCGGCTACCCGTCGGCGTACGCCGGCGGCTCGGCGTGCAGCATCATCGTCAACCGATGCAACTCTAACACCTGTCAAGTAAGCAAATACTGCGCGTGTAAAATCATAACATCAGGCAGGATGGTGGTCAAATGCTTGATCATCGTTTTTTTTTTTAAAACGGACCCTAGTAGCCCCTATACTTAAGGTCCGTTATTGCTCGCGCAGAATTTGGCATTTTTCTCAATCGGCATTGAACATGCAGTTACTGGCAAGTTTTTACTATCGTAAAGTTTTTTTTATCACCATGAACAAGCGTTTGACCACCATCCTGCCTGATATTAAGCAGCGATGTGGTTTTCGATAGAGCACACATGTTAATTTTTCCCTACTTTGGTACCCTAAAAAGGAAACTTCGCTTCATACTCTATGCACTGTGAAACAAATAGTCGTCAATTTTGTTTATGTCACAAGATGTTCCTGTGTAACTAAAAACGATAATGTAGTGAAGCTTACGCAACAAAGAAAAGTAACCTCAACTTGAACCTAATTAATAACATTGATACGAATTTCAACCTTACGCGGTAAACCGTTTTGTTTACCAGCCGTACAATAACAAAACATACATAACTTAAAGAAAGAAGAACCGACTTCAACCAGTTAAATTTGACATATATATCTGGTTTTCTCATGGATGCCATTGTCGGAACTGAACCAAATTTGGGAACAAACGGGAAGCACCAGCTTTCAAATAAAATGATATCCAAATCGGTTCACCCAGGCGCAAGTTCTGAGGTAACAAACATAAAAAAATACAGACAAATTGAAAGCCTCCTCCTTTTTTGAAGTCGGTTAAAATAAAATGTCAAATCAGATAAGTATTTTTATTTCAGTAACAAAAAATACATTATTAATTTGATAACTGCAACTAATAAGCTTGTACTGGGTTGCCCCTGTCTGTTACAACTCATATCTATGTATGTACTTATTAGTGTTTTCATGTTATTCATCATATACCTGGGTTGTAAAACAATAACAAGATGGTATGCGAAAACGTCATAATATATGCGGTGTGTATGCGTATGTGTGCGCGCGCGCGTGTGTGTGTGTAAAAATGACTCCTTTTGCAGCTCCGCATAGATTTCCTCGACGCGGTACTAGCCCAGCCCGACGGAGACGGCAACTGCGTCACCGACTCCATAACAGTGACCGGTGGCAACACCGTGGTGCCCACGATATGCGGCGACAACACCGGCCAGACCATATTCGTGGACTTCGACGGCAGCACGCCGATAACGATAACGATCACGGCATCGTCGGCCACCACGTTCTCGAGGCGATGGAACGTCAAGCTGATACAGCTGTCCTGCGACTGTCCTGGTTTGGGTGAGTGTGTGGTTAAAAAAATGGGAAATTTTCGTACTGTCATTACTGTCAAGTATGACAGACTTGGAAAGTATGACAGTAATGACAGCCCAAAAATCTGTCAGAAAAACGTCAAAAAACAATCCCCATTGATATCTTTATCTTTAAACGAGCAATTCTTGTATATATATATATATATAATTGGAATCTCGGAAACTGCTGCACCGATTTTCATGAAATTTGGTACGTAGAGGGATTTGGGGGCGATAAATCGATCTAGCTTGGAATCTCGGAAACGGCTGCACCGATTTTCATGAAATTTTGTATGTAGAGGGATTTGGGGGCGATAAATCGATCTAGCTAGGTTTAATTTTTAGAAAACATCTTTCCAACCGTGTTCTCGGGCATGAAAAATGAATATTAAGCAAACAACGTTTGCTGGGTCAGCTAGTTTATCAGTTGGTGCGGCCAATCTTCGACTGATAGCGCTGCTATCATTCCAAAAACTAAAACTACGTGGATGAATAAAATAGCGGGGCGTCCATTATACTATTTTTTTTCACGCCTGAAGAGTGCTGACACTTTATCATTATTTCACACAGTTAAATACTGCGTTTAAAAGGACCCCGAGCAATGGTCTTAGAAATGTTGTTGGGCTCGTCAGTATGAACAACAATTACTATGGCGACAATGCGGGGAAAAGCAAAAAATGTTTTCATATCCATATATTTTGCCTCCGGAAATGACATTTTGTATATATATGTATGTTCCCAACATTGTCGGCATAGTAAAAGTTGTTCATATTGACGAACCCAACAACTTTTCTAAGGCTATTTCTCGGGGTCCTTTGTCACGCAGTATACTAACATATAATTCAGCTAGAATTTCGCACATTGTAGTTGATTTCGTTTTTAAGATACATTGGAAAAGATGCGTTAATGTGGAAATGGAACAAAATGTCAGGGCTTTTTAACCGTGAAACCTTTTTACCTACTATTAATACACCTTAGCAAGTGCCCTCGCCTACCCCGCTTTGGGATTAACATGCGTATATTTCTTTTAACATCCAATGTCACCAGCACCGAACGGTTGTCTCCAATACTACACGGGGACTACGGGGACTATTAGCAGCTTCAACTACGGGACGGCTGCCAACCAGGCTCTCAGCGCCTCGCTGGTCACCGGCACACGACAGATGGTGGACCTCAACTACGGCATCTGTATACGAGTCGAGGCCGGCTACTGTGCTATACAGTATGCTCAGGTAGGCTTTAAGCCATACATGGCACAATGTTAAATAAAAAAAAAATTGAAAAAATGTACATATGTACCTATTTAAAAGTATTTATGTAAGTGTATCAGTCTCTGACACCCATAGTACAGGGTATCCTACTTTGGGGTCAGGTAACCGTGTGTAAAAAATTCTCGGTATATTTAGTTATTTACTATTTTTTATGTTAAATAATAAAAGTTGGCGAATCTTGAAATCGTTGCTTTGCCCATGATATCAAATAACTTTCCTCAAGGACCGTATGTCAAAAGCGAAAAGAGTGGCAATCAGCTGATCGGTAAGTTTGCATGAAGTGGTAATTCTATTTTCGTTTTCCTATCTCGAGATCGCTAACATTTTTAATTTGCCATTACATAAATTACCTCATCGTCAGCCACATGAGATCCACTGCTGGACGAGGCCTCCCCTATATCCATTATCAATGGGGGGAAAATGCCCACAACCGCCACGCTTGGCAGGCACGTTGACGACCGCAGTGGTGTTATGATTTAACTCACAGAGAGCGCTGCTGTCCGTCCTCTGGAGAGTTCCTTCGTTCTCCTCTTACGACCCCCATGACGGGAGAAGTTGGGCTGGAGTGTTGATACATGTATTCTTTACATCGTCACCACCTATACATATACCTATCTTCCACCAGACATCGGACGTCTACTCGTTCACCGTGAGCGGTGACGTGGAAGGCGCCGACGCGACTGTACTGGGCACAACACTGGGGGCCGTGAACGACGGCGCCTGTACTACGGACTTCGTCATCATACCGAACCCTACAGTCGTAGCCACTGGCCTCTCTGTTGGCACGGACAGATTCTGCGGCATTGGATTTGTTACTGTGTCAAGTGAGTTGTTCTGTTTAATTACACGCGTTTTGAAAAGGACTAGGAGGTTCTAGAAGATGGACGTTCGTTTGTTAATTATACTATATTGAGCCCCTCTATTAGCAAAGCGCTCTATAATCGTATCTATCTAATACATCTATTGTGTCTTTTACACTGCCCGCCAATGAGTTAAGGGTCAGTTCCGACGCCATTTTGTTTTCTGTTTTCTTAGCAACAGGTATCTTCGCACTATAGTGACTTTTAAAAACTAAATTAACAAATGTTTGATTTGGTATGTGAGAAACACATTAAACATGGGTAATTTAATTTTGAAGTCACTATAGCCACAGAGAGTTGTAAGATATTAAAGTGAAACTTTTATTACATCGTCTCAAACTTTTTCGTCTGTGTGTTGCATGTCGCGTGACGGTCGTAAAAGTTTTCACTTTTACCGCGGTTTCGTAGGACCGCACAACTTTTTTTTATTAAACTGTCCAACATTTCTCCAGCCTCGCTGACTCCGTTCGTGGTATACGTGGTGACAGACGGAAGTGAGGGCGCCACAGCGACAACAGCACCGGATGTCGCCAACCGGGGCTTCTCGCTCACGTACACGCAGATAGCTTGCTGATCGACTGACGATTTAGATAAATACATACCTACATATATACAGAAATTCACGTTCGTAATGGCTAATTTTCTTTGACGTTTTTCTGACAGATTTTCGGGTTAAGAACCATCATTGCTGTCAAACTTTGTTTGGAAAGTATGACAGTAATGACAGTTCTAATCCCGACAATCTGTCAGAAAAATGTCAAAAAAAAATCCCCATTGTATGTGGAGATAATGTAACATTGTGTTGAAATAATGGGGAATTTTCACACTCCAAAAATTTCTTATTTGGATGTCGCTAGTAGGTGTCCAGAGGGACTTCTGTCAGTTGTATTTTAGTACAGTTGTTTAATAACTGGGCAAAGAAATTAACTATCACCTTCAATATTGACTTCTTTATCCCCCTACTACAGCTAGAGCCATGGCCGGGAGAGTGAAGGTTTCTGCAAAAACTTTTAGATTTAGTTTACCTATTTATAAAATAACCCAGCCCCCTATCAAAGCGTTGCAAGAAAGACATGATAAGACATATCAGGCACTGCGATTGGTTGAAACAAGTCGTACGATGTGTGACATAGCAGCCAATCACAGCGCGTATTTGTCTATGTCGTGTCTTTTGAGGCGCTTGCTAGGTCTGCAGATCTTCCATATGTTGTGATAAACTGGTGATTTCGAATGATATTCGCGAGTATTGCTTATCGATTACTGTCCGTTCAGAAGAGTGGGTCTCACTATTACAATTATCCAGGGCACGCGTGAGCAAACACAATTCTATAATATACTATTTCGTTTTTTCTTTAAAGTTGTTGGAAAGCTGGGAGCATTGCCGTCATGGTAAAAGTTATTTTTGACGACCAAAACAACGTTTCCAAGACCATTACTCGGGGTATACCAAAATTTTTCGTCAGACACGTAAAAAAATACTTATTTTCTTCATGCTCTCCTTAAATAAAAATGGATATATGTAGTTAGAAAACTAGTGTCAGTATTCCCATCATTGGTCGTAAACGGTAATAGTGGGACCCAAGCGTTTAGAAGCGTAATACGTGATCAGTATATTACATAAGTAGGTATAAAATAACATACATACTTTAAACGATTGAAATATTAACTGCTAAGAAGAAATCAAGGGAATTTGTTTCACATGTGGTACGGTCGGCCAAGAAAATGGTCTATCAGTTTAGATGACACTTCCCGTGTCACTAAAACATCAATAAGATAGAGTTGGTATATTGTGACAAGTGAACAATGAACCTAAATGTCTAATGACATTCATATGAGTTTCAACCTTAGGCTGGTAGAGCAGATTATTGGCCGACTGTATGTACAAAGTATAAAATATGTCTAAAATTCCTTCCTGTCATATACGTTTTTTCATTGTATGGCAAAGTGGTAACCCGAACCAGATTTCTCACTATACACTGTATTTTCAAACATAATACGGAATATAAGGAAGTGTCTAAAGCAAAGCCCCACATTCTTAACAATGGGGAATTTTCTTTCACGTTTTTCTACGTCTGTCACTACTGTCAAACTTTGTTTGGAAATTATGACAGTAATGACAATTCTTAGTTTGAAAAGTATGACAGTAAAGACAGTTTTTATACCGAAATTCTGTCAAAAAAACGTCAAAGCAAAATCCCCATTACTAATAAATAGCAGTTCGTATTTCGACGCACTCTTAGTTCATAAGTTACATTATAATTGTAGTAAGTAAATAAAATCACTTAATTTAATAACGAGCCTTTTTATTTCATAACAGCATCACATGTGAGAATAATGAGTCAATATTTTATCTAAAAACTAGTAGTATTAAGTAGTAATAAATAAATCTGTTTTATACTAACGCTACCTAAACTAAACTATTGCATAATATAATATTATGCGTATCCACACGTGTAAATTATGAAATTTGATCTTTTCACCACTCCCAAGCACGGACAATGTAAAACAAAGCTTTCCATAGTCATAAGATGACTGTTCCTCTGAAGGTTCTAAGGATCAGGTTTGTAATCAGATAAGTATATTGCAAATGTTACATCAATGAAAAAATCAACGAAATGTCCAGCTCGACATACTTAGGGTAAAAAAAACCGAACCATAGTCTTAGATATTTTTTTTGCACTCGTTAATATGAACAACTTTTACTATGGCGACAATACGGGGGAAAAGAAAACAAAATGTTTGGTCTTCATACAAAATAGATATTTTTTTGCCTCGGGAGATGACTTTTAGATTTGATGATGAGTTGTATGGATGTGATTTTATTTTTCATTTCTCCGCATTATCGCCATAGTAAAAGTTGTCCATATTGACACGAGCCCAACAACGTATCTAAGACCTTTGCTCGGGGTCCTTTTACACGCAGTATACAAAAGGGGATTGCTCGATTGTTCTGTTAAAAGTGAATACACAAGTATACTAAACCCCGTACTAAAAATAATATTGTTATGTGTTATAATACATACTCGTACAACTTGGTTCGTCCTTAAAGCCATTCTGAGAATTTTCTGGCCAAGCACAAATACGAATACGGAGCTATGGACCAAATGTCACAAAAAAACCGATATGCGAAGAAATCGCTCTGCGCAAATGGAGATGGATTGGGCACGCGCTACGAAGAGGCGAGAACGATCCGGCGGTTGTGGCTTTCGACTGGCGCCCTCTAGCGGGGAGCGGGGACGAGGAAGACCAGCGCACACGTGGCGTCGCTCCGTGGACCCCGAGCTCAGGGCGGCTAGTATTGACTGGAGTGCCGCAAAGACGGCAGCGGTGGATAGAGGGACATGGAGAGATATCTGCAAGGCTCTATGTACCCCCCGGGTATGCTAGGACCTAAGTAAGTACAAGTACCTAAAGATACAAGCATCAGCTGCAGCAGCTGTGAGCTTTAGATAGAAATCCTTACTTTGCTTTTAGTAAGAGAAGAAGTATACTTTGAACAACTTTTATTCAGTAAATAAAAGTTGTTCAAAGTATACTTCTTCTCATACAAAGCACAACCGTTGCATATATGTATGTAGATGTGAGAAAATAACGCTTTTATGTGCGCACGTTTGTACGAAAGAAAGAACAATATACAGCGTGAAAAAGGACCCCGAGCAGTGGTCTTAGAAACCTGTCAATACGAACAACTTTTACCACGACGAGGTGGGGAAATGAAAAAAAAACTTCTATCCCAATACAAAAACTCATCTCCCCAGCCAAAAAATGTCTATATTATGTAAAAATTCGAACCGATCACCGTTAGGGTTAACGAGTTCTCGAGTGGAGACCGCGTCTCGGCGGAGGGTAGGACGACCTCAGGCAAGGTGGACTGATGATATGCGCACGATGGCTGGCAGAACCTGGATGCGAGAAGCCGAAAACAGATCACAGTGGCGTGCAATTGGAGAGGCATGTCATGTCCAGCAGTGGACAAATATGGGCTGACGATGATGATGAAGACTGTTCCCGTGAGATTTTTTCACAATCCTGTCGTATTTAAGCTTTACATGCGGTATTTCAAGTCTCTATATTCTTATTTATTATTAATATATGTATATATTCCAATGGAGGTGACATGATAAAGAAACCCGGATCTGATAATAATAGTATTCCAAAGAAATAGAGAAGGTTAGGAAATCGCCAGACGTACGTATATACGTACAAGTGGACTCGACTGACGTTGTCCTGTCTTAACTATTAATATGAATATCTAGGGTGGCCTATGCCCAGCAGTGGATGTCATTTCTCTCATAAGAACCTTCTGCTGTCATTAATAAGCACAACAAAGAAAGAATTAGCGAAATCGGTCCACCCGTTCAGGAGTTACGGAATGACAACGAAAAGTGGCATTGATTTTTACATATATAGATAGATTATCCCTATATATTCATATTATCCCATAGTCAAGAGTCGGCTTTACCATTGTCCGAGAGGTTTAATACATAGTTAATCTCACTGGCAGACAATTAAAAAATTACAATATGAACTACATTTATTTATTGCCAGATACTTAGCGGTTTCTGTTCACAATACATGTGCTAATGTCATTCACCGAGAGAAAGATGAAAAAATAAAATAAACCTGTTCCATTTACCTACCCACTTGTTTTGCTGTATACAACGCAAGAGTTATTGATAGGTCGTTAGACATACAGCGGAAATAGTTTGATATATAATAATAATTTGATGCATTTAATGTACGACAACGCGTTTGGGTTTATTTACTCTATGACAAAAACGATTCTTCGTGAAAGAATTACTGCATTGTACGACGTCTTCATGGGGAATTTCCTTTGACGTTTTTCTGATAGATTTTCAGGCCGAGAACTGACATTACTGTCAAACTTTGTTTGAAAAGTATGACAGTAATCACAGTTCTGTCAGAAAAACGTCAAAGAAAATCCCCCGTTAAAATGTAGGCAATAAGTTTTTAAATCTAAATTTCCATACATTAGTTACGAGATCATTCAAGTGTGTTTCAACTACTTACTCTCGGCGGAAGCAAACCAACCACACATCGATCACGAAAAACGCTTCTCTAGTTTTGACTTGAGACACTCTTATCTAGGCGCGCGCCACGACCCTCCCTTGCCTTCGTTCCACGGCGTTCTTCATGTCGTCATACCACGAGCCGATGTCGGTGTTGGTCCTGAGGTCGTTGAACGCGGCACACCCCTCTATGCTGCTCAGCACACCGTACACTGTGATGTCGGCGAGGTTCGGCGCAGAACCGCCGAGGAATCTGGTGCCCTTCTTCTTGATGGCTGAGGTCCATTGCTCCGCAGCGTCGTACAGAGACTGTCTCACGTCGTTGGTTAGATTGTGCCTGGAATAGAAACGTTAGTCTAAAAACAGGAAACGATTATGGAAGTTATGTAATAGATGGGGCGTGGTCAATAAATTGATGCTGGATCTATTTATTTATTTAATACTTTCATCATAATCTTCAATCCTAGCTGGGGTCAGCGCAACACGTTCTTTTCGCCATTCATCTTTATCATTCGTCATCTCTGAAGTTACACCTTTCACGCACATATCACTTTTCACACAGTCCATCCATACCTTCTTTGGTCTCCCTCTTCCCTTGTATCCTTCCACATTCATACTCATCACTTTCCTTGTTACATGGTATTCATCCCTCCTCATGACGTGCCCATACCATCTTAATCTGTCACTCCTCATCAGGCAGGACGTGGGCAAACGCTTGTTCATAGATAAAAAAAAATTTCATCGAAGTAAGGAATCTAGAATACCATATTCGCAAAACTATATCATTCCAATCAATTGCATAAATAAGAAAATCGCCTTGAAATGTTTCTAAACGTATACATGTTTATGCACGTGACTGTACAGCAAACTCGTCCTCTGCCTTGGCAATAGTCGTTAGTCCGCGTAAGGGCTCTTGGGTCCACGAGAAAACATCTAAATGTTTAAAGCTGACTACGGTTTCGCCGTTAAGCTTCCGAGGGGAAATATCCACATCGTCTCTACTAACAATAGCGCAAAGGTAATAAGGTTCGTCATGTCTCTCGTAGAAATAAGAGGAATACCTTTTATATTTTGGCTCACCCAGCAAACGTTGTTTTGCAAGATAGTGTTAAACAATCTAGTGACACTAGGTAACAGAAAAAATGGAAAGAAAAAAAATATAAAACAGAATAAACCAGTGGTTGATATTTCAAGTAAAAAACTAAATAACTACTCGTGTGCCGTGCTTCGTGAAGAAAATGGGTTCGACTCAGCATTATTACACTCGGCATTATAC
>SJJU01015917.1:0-13256 GCA_012932125.1 Conopomorpha cramerella
CCCGCCAATAATTAAACAACATTACATTTTGGCTAGTTAAATTATCATCAACGCTATAGAAGAGGTGTATAGGTTGTACTTAGCGTTGTGTAAGTAATTAACTAACTTTACCATTGAACTGAGTATGCATCTATGCGGGCGGTGCCTTTGTGTATGTTCTACAAAGTGGTTTGACTATTTACTTAGAAAGACGACAGCTGGCTAACAGATTCTGCACAGTTTGATGCTTGTAGTATTGTTCTAACAATGCAGTAGATAAACAATTTGAAGATATAAAGTTGGAATGTTTCAGTGATGAAAATGGGTACCTATTGTAATTTCGTAAATTCAATTCATCTAAATTAAAATACGTTAGACTTATGTACTTAAGTCATTGACAGGTAGAAAAAAAATAAGCGGTAACATTTTGTAGAAATCGCGAAATATGTACATTTACGCGATATATTATGACTTCGGTTATATTGCGGTATAAAGGAATATTTTTTTTCCCTCGGGAATATCATTTTATTCCGGTATAAAAAGTACCCTATTAATTAAACCGGACTTCTAACTATACCTCTGCAAAATTTCAGAGCAATCGATTTAGTAGTTACGGCGTGAAAGCGGAACAAAAAAACAAACAAACTCACTTTCCCATTTATAATATTAGTAAGATTCGACTGTTAATTACTATAAGTGTAAAATTTGCATAAACATGAAGCACCGGCTAATCATGAAAGGCTGTACCATTGATCAGTTTAGTTGGATATAGGTCAGGTTTGTTCGACCAAAGATGAATTTAAAAAAATATATAATTTGCTATTTCCTCAAAAGATGGCGTTACGGTGTTCTATCTCGATCATCAATCATACTCTCTTTGAATGATACTTCTTTTGCGACCACGTCAATAAATATTAAAGAAGTGAGAATATTTATTTTTTACTTTGTACTATTATGCTCTTTTTTCTTTGTCGTGTCCAGTAATCGCATTTGTCAGTGTCAAATGTCATTGTATTGATTATATTTCTTGTTTTGTATTACAAGAACAACTTCGCTGCACCTATAAATTGATGTAGCACACGCCATTATGCATGCTGTGGCACCCTAAAATAGGGTATTTGACTACAATGAAAACATGGATCAAACTGTTTTTAGCATAAAAGTATAAATTTTTTTGAACCAATTTATCCCAGATGTTACATAAAAATATTTACGATTAATTATATAAATCAATAATAAAATAATAAAAAATTAATTCGTTTCGCCATATGATTGAAAACGCACGAGATTGGTAGAATCTGGTGTGACGTCACCCGCATGTATTGGCTATGTATGTGCAAAGCGAGTAGTGGCAGACAGATAACGACCGCAGCGCACAACACGGCAGAAATTGGAAACAAATGCGTATGATCAGCTGTCAAGTGTTGATTGCAGTACAAAATCAAAACAAAGAAATGGGCCATGACGCGCACATAGCCAATATGGTGAATGTCAATGGAGGTTTTGTACGGTGCATCAGTGTTTTTCTTCGTTTTCACTAGTTGTCTTATCTTACAGGCAGGTTACGTCACGACATCACGTGACTTAGCGTTTTGGCGGTCTTTTGGTTCGTTTAAACTTTGATGGTGATTTGCATAGAAAATAGAGAAATTTACAAGTAGTTATTCAAATTGCATGTGTATTATGTGTATACCATAGTATGTATATTGAAAAATTTTAGGTAACAACACTTCATATGTCACTTGGTACACCTTTGACAAACTTATTGTTTTTGTGTAAGTATGTCTTGTTGGTTGTCCTAAATAAATTTAAAAAAAAACTAATTAAACTGAAAGAATATGAATGACAATCGACACAGAAACTAGTAGTCTACACTAATATTACAAAGAGGTAAGATTTGTATTTTTGTATGTTTGTAATGAATAAACACAAAAACTACCAGACCGATTGCAATAATTTTTTCACCATTAGAAAGCTGCATTATTCAGAAGTAACATAGACTATATAATATCACGCTAGGTCCTATAGTTGTGGAGCAGTAACCGAAAATGTTTCAAAAACGGGGGAAAAGTATCGTTTATGAGGCCTTCCGTGGCGTGCTGAGCATATAGTTAAAGTTATACAAAAATGCTCTATGGATGAATTGTTCATCTTAACATTATCTTTAAAAAGTCCGCGAGAGCATATGTCTACCTTTTATAGTTTACCTATAACAATCGTTTCAATGATTTAGATGTTTGCTCCAAAGTAATGTCATTTTGGCGACGGGATTTCGAGGTAAATGGTTTAATCCTTATAAAAGTTTGCTCTAGATAACTTTTGAATTGTTCAATCGGTTAACTTTAGACTATTAATTCATCCAAAAGATACCTATTAGGTAAGTACTTACCTACTATTTCAAAAATACATAAAAAAGGCGCGGGGCGGCGCGCGGCGTAAAGTGACTACCCAGCCGGGCAACGCAGCGGTGCGGGGGAGGGGAGGTCAGATCAGTGAGATAGATAAATAAAAATAAAACGTAAAACTATGTAAAAAATCTTAAGTCCCCCCGTGCGAAGCCGGGACGGGCCGCTAGTGAGAGATAAATTGAGTAAAAAAGCCTCATAGTCAGACGTATCACGATCACGTCTAATCTTATGAACCTTCTTCGACACATCCAAAATATTATTGCGGTTGTGTTTATAACGTGGCGAGGAAAACATTATGTCTAACGGGGAGAGGTACAGGTAAAGGTAGTCTGTAGGGGCAGCACCCCCGCTGGTCCAGCCGATATTACGATTCCATTATAGTTATGGGAATAGCACGAGTATAAGTAGCGGACTAATTCAACGCTAGCGAAATAGCGTTGAATTAGTCCGCTATTTATACTATGTTACTATATATACTAATATAAGTATGTAAAAAAGATGTCGGTGAATGTAGAGTACCTATTTATAGTTCAATTATTTAAGCACTTATCATATCGTATTCTGTCTATTCGTCGCTTCAACCATATTGCATATGAAAGAAAAATGTACGCTAAACGATGTCCATAGCCATACGCATATAACACAACCGTAATTGGGACCCTGTCCTTAATGTCAGTGTGAGTCACACTGACGAGTCTGCGAGTGCAAGTGAGTGACACCAGCGACGAGGTGTCACTCTCCTCCCGACTCCACGCGTCACATCCGTGTAAAGTTTCATACAATTTATAGGAATTTCAACCTTATGAATAGAACATTTTCTTGACGTTATCAACCTAGTTTACGGAAAAATACACCTACAGGCAAGCCCGTCTCTCACTATTGAAGTCGTCGGCGTTATTAAATATTTTCTATTTACATTTGAATTCTAAGTATTTGCATTTTTCTAATACGAAAAAATAAGAATCGATCCTCGATTACAAAGAAAATGCTGAGGTTTGACTAAATGCAGTGACTTTCATAGAAAAGGTAGGTAATGCTTCGGTGGTTTTAATTTGGAAATAATAAATCTGAACGAATTTATTTACGAGGATTTTATGCTTCGAATACTTGTAAAAGGGGAAATGCCGGTGAGAGCCGTGTGGATAAAACTTTTACTGATTAAACCGCAGAAAAGTACTAGAAAACCCCAAGATCCAAGGGTATATACAAAAAGACTGACGGGCCCGTTGGTGTAGTGCTCTATTCCGTAAGGTCGTGGGTTCGATTCCCACCGCTGGCAGGTACTTAGGTGATGAGCTTTTAAGTACTTGTTGGATGTGTTTGGGTGCTTTATTTATATAAGTATGTATTTAAAAGAAAATAAAATGTACATATTTACGTAAGTATATTTCGTTATCTAAATTCCATAACACAAGTGCTTTAGCTACTTAACATGGGATGAAGGCAATGTGTGTGTTGTTATAAAATATTTATTTATTTAAAAAGATTATTCTACGAGGATAGGACCTAGCAATGTCCGAATCAAACACGAGATTTGACTGACTAAGGTCTTACATTACTGCAATTCTATGGAAGAGGCGAAAGTGTGCCAAGATTGTAGCAAATCAACAACGATTGTTTTTTTATGTTTTGGCCACTATTTACTATTAACATTAGGTAGTTTCATACAGGCTATATGTAATACCAGGTAGTAACATAAATAATAGTAAATTACTTTAGAGAGTTCTTTTAAGAAATCGAAACATTTGACAGTTATCACATTCCCCTTTGATGGCTGTTGAATGTTTTTTGCTTCTATTCATTTCACTAGGACCTCAGTGGGTTCATCAGGCATGATTGTTTTGTACAAACATCCGTTGTACAAAAAAATCATCCCTGTTAACACAACGTAAAGTAATGAATGCAAATTATATGAAACACTGGTCAATAAACTTGTTAATCAACAACTAAATAGTTCTTATGTTAATGCTTTCATATACTCGTAATTAGGTAATAATATCATT
The DNA here is from genome assembly GCA_012932125.1 of Conopomorpha cramerella. Taxonomy (NCBI): domain Eukaryota; kingdom Metazoa; phylum Arthropoda; class Insecta; order Lepidoptera; family Gracillariidae; genus Conopomorpha; species Conopomorpha cramerella. The sequence goes on from SJJU01015917.1 coordinate 4,391, forward strand.
CGTGCAACTGACGTAGAAATATGACTGCATAATTATGAAATACCAATCACACTTACATATATTTAGCCATCATGTTGGATTTACGCCAGGGTACTGTAATACAGACCGCTCATTCAAATTATTAGTCATAGACATTAACTAGAGCGTCTGTGGTCCAGTTGGTCGGATACTTGATTCGTGATCGGGAGGTCGCGGGTTCGAGTCCGGCTGCTGGACGTGTACCAATGGGACTCTTTTTCAGAGCCTATGTACGCAACGCAACGCTCGTACGGTGAAGGACAACATCGTGATGAAACCCGCACACCACACGGTGTGTGAACTCTATAACGGCGACGGGCTCACCCCCTGTCACGTTGGGTTAAATACGCTTGGTGAACCGTTGCTTTAGCAAGTGCCTCTGCCTACTCCGCTTTGGGATTAAAAGGCGTGATGTGTTTATTTCATTTTATTAACTAGTAGACGCTCCGCGATTTCATTCGCGTAGTTTAGTAGTACGCGCATCCAATAAACATCTTTTTAATTTAGGACTTACAGACAGCCCACTGTGCAGAGCATGCATGGAGGCAGAAGAGGAGACAGCGGAACACATCTTACTGGAGTGCCCGATTGTGGAAAAATACAGGGCGACTCATCTAGAACAGCGACGATCCCTGCAGGAGATCATCAAGGACACAAGGGTTTGTTACGGTTCCTCGAGGAGCTGGGGTGGTTGGAGTAGCGCCACCCAAATCACGCACAATAGGCGCACTGGACGTCCAGTTGCGGAAACGCCCCGTATCATCTACATCTACAGTACCCGCATCCCAAATTTCAAGCGTTTAGATTTTTCATATAAAAGTATTTTCCCCTTGATTCCCGTCCCCGTGGGAATTTCTTGAATTCCTGTCTTAGTGCATCCCTACGGTACCTAAGTAACGTCCGTGCCAAATTTCAAGTGCTTAAGTGTAGCCGTTTGGGCTGTGCGTTGATATGTTAGTCAGTCATTAAGCTTTTCCTTTTATATATTTAGATATAGAAGCCGAAAACAGATCACAGTGGCGTGCAATTGGAGAGGCTTATGTCCAGCAGTGGACAAGTATGAGCTGATGATGATGATATTTAGATTGCATAAAGGTATCTTCCATATGTTTCCTTAGAGCGTTTCATCGAACGCGATCTGCATCCATCGACATCCGGTACTTCTATGAACTATATATTTCTGATGTACTACGATCTACAACAACACTGTTACTCTTTCTTCTTTCTTCTCTTCGTTATGCTACTAAATTGCAGCGGCGTGCACACCATATAGGCAAAAAGACTATGCCTACCTTAGTATCTTGTTTACCCGACCTAATAATAGAGTTATTGCTAGATCTTTTTTTGTTGGACATAGGCTAACCGAAGGTCCTGTGTTTTGTGGTTGAGTTGAGGTAGGTACCTATTTTTCGTAGACAAGTTACCTATACATAGATGTCAATCCTTGGGGATTACTGCCTACCTTGTCGTAAAAGCCTGTGCACGCCACTGCTAAATTGATTTTGATGAATTTACACCAGAATAACAACAAATCCCGAAATTACCACGGGAACTAGATAAACCGACACAGCCGGGCACAGCTGTTTTGTAAGATGGAAACGTTACCTATTTCTCACTAGATTCTAGCTAGCTCAAATTTAGCATTTCGAGTTGATACAATACAAGTTTGTTTAGCGAAATGTACTTTGAATAAACAAACAGATTCTTCAATTATGTCTACAATTCTCTGAACAATTGAAATAACATTCTCTCATTCATTCCCTGAAAAATAAATGGATCGTAATAATTTACGCACGTGAGCGAAAAAAAATTGTCGCTAAGACTTCGTTTGATCTTTAACGAGGTAGCAATTGATAAAAATGACTTTTGATTCGTCTAAATTGTTCGTAAGCTGATATCTTGCCTAAAACCGTTTGATTGAACAATCCGACAAATTGTCTACATTTACACATCATGTCAACTTGACAGTTCCCATTCGCACAATTTTGGAGACTTTACTATGTGGAGATCTTTAACTGTTTGTATTTAAATTTCAGTTTAATTTACGAAGGAATAAAATATCATATTGTAATAGTCATCATCATCAGCCCATATTTTTTCCACTGCTGGACATAGGCCTCTCATAAAGTTGAGTACTCAAAAATTTAGTAAAGTGTGTTGTGTCATAGATTGCGTTCATTTTGGCTTAGTTAACGGTAAGTACATCTCTTCTTCTCTTCCCTAGCGTGTCTTATTCCTGTTTTATCCCGTTAAAGGAAACGGAAAACAGTATAAAAATGCAGTAGCAGTAGCCAAAGGATAATTAAGACTGGCATCTTTTTGAAAATAAATCTAATTTTGCCACCCCTGTATTTCTCCCTTGCTTGGTTTACGTAAGGTGCTTTGTTTATGCTTGTATTGCAATAACATGGAGCATCATCCAAAGAAACAAGACTTCATTGGCATACATACGGCATACATTGGGTGCCAAACTTTTTAGCCACGTGACAAAAGGGGTAGGTCCCATTTGTTCAATGGAACATGACCTAATAAGAATAATTTGAGAAAATTATGTCCCCACTTGTACTATAGAACTACACACTAGCTTTTGCCTTTGTTTTTGTTGTCTGTGAATACACAGAACAAAATGGGATTCTCTTTTTCTAATCTATTCTCGAGTGGCCAGAATTCAGATCAACTTTAAAAAGTTTGTATTAACAAACTGTTATATAGTACAAATAGGGGAATATTGCCTCAAATTGTTTTATTAGGTCATGTACTATGGAAGAAATGGGACGTACTCAGCTAAAGAATCTTCATTTGTACCTATATAGTTGCTGTTCGAAGTTTATATGTATTTATGCTGTGTATATTTAGTATTAGTGGAGAGGCCTATGTCCAGCAGTGGACAAGTATGGGCTGATGATGATGATGATGATATTTAGTAGCTGGTTTTCATAAAATGTCATTTGAACACACTCCGAGGGCTGTGATTAAACCAGCAAACACTTCAGAATAATTACCCCTTAGCTACGAGTATTTATTTTGTACTTTGTCCCTTTATCATTTCCCTATCCTACTTAGTACCTACATATTTACTACTAGGTTTTTTTTTCACTATAAACAAGCGTTTGACCACCATCCTGCCTGATGTTAAGCAGCGATGTGGTCACGATGACATAAACCTGAGGGTCTTCAAGTCGCGGGTGAATAGATACCTTATGAACAAGTGTGCTCCATCGTAAATCACATCGCTGCGTAAGGGTGTATACAGAAAGAAAGCTGGTAACCAGCGCTTATCGGGACATTGTATAGAATATTGTCTGCGCCGGCTGCCAGCGCCGACTTCATTTCTAAGGATTTACCGAACGGCACCGTTTACCAGCTTTCTTTGTGTATACGCCCTAACATCAGACAGGATGGTGGACAAACGCTTGTTCACTGTGATAAAAAATTGTTAATAATATAATCAAGATATACAGAGTGCAAAAGCATATTTTTTATTAAGATACCTAACCCAAAGCAAAAAATGCATATTTTAGCTGATCACGAAATGGAAGGTACAGTACAGAGAGGCAGTACCTACCTAAGTATACCAATTCTAGCCATTATGCAGCAACTTGTACAACTCACTGACAAGAAAAAGTTGTTTTCTCGAGAATGCACTGCAGCAACGCGAATTATTTAGTTAGTTGACTATTAGTTTCTATTACAGCGCGAGCGAAGATTACTCTGGAGTGGGGGTGGCGCGGCTAAGAGTGAAAAAATTGCAAAAATGTGCTAATCTACAGTAACAACAATACCTACTGCAAAGTTTCGTCAAAATTGTTTTAGTACATTATTCGTAAAAGGGGAAAAAGTATTAAATACAAAGGGGCGTAGACAATGGTTGCAACTTGCATTCTTCCAAACTTTATCATGTACATATACATAATACGGTATTTCTGATTGAACTTTGTTCGAGTTATTTGATAAATCAAATCATGTAAATTATTTTAGTACAATTAAAAAATATTTAAGGGAAATCTTCTCTTTCACATTAAAGTAAATACAACATTACTTTGCTTTTTCAACATCAAAAGCTTTTGAACGCGTTTTTTAATAATACATTTTTCATTGTATACCATTAATTTACGCCAGTTTCGCGTTTAAACGAGCTATTCGTTTGGAAACATTGCCAGAACCAATATTAATTTTTGGCTGTACATTTAATATCAAAAAAGGACATTGATACACTCGTTCCAATAAACGGAGTGGCTGGAAATTTATGAACAGTTATTTTACCTCTGGCTGTTATGTTGTATGATGTACTACAAAGGTAAAATACCTGTGAACGGTCCAAATACACACACGTTTTTTCTTTCTAAATTCTTTCTACACACATCAAAAGTGTCTAGGGATCAAGAACATTTTTAGCTCTAAAAAAATTTTATTATTTAAATCAAATCTAATCTTTTGGATTGGTCTCTTACCTATTTTCAATAAATTATGAATGAATTCAGTTTTTGTAAAAATATATTCTTGATTGCAATTATCTAAAATGTACTTGATCCCTAGACACTTTTGATGTGCGTAGAAAGAATTTAGAAAGAAATAACATTTCGTTCATTTACTGCAACAACGTGATATCTCACACAATTTTGTTATTGTGAAAAGAATGCTTAGTAATAGTAATAAGATTGTTATTTCGTCAGTGTCACGAGTAAACGTTCAAAAGTAAAAAAAAAACAAGACAAAATAAAAAACCAAAAGCAAGTTAAAACACAAAAAAGTGTAGACCGTTTAATGCGCTTCTGTCGAAGTGAAATGGCATCTGGCTCAGCATGTGCTGGATCTCGCGCCCTCAGAAATACGGTACAAAAAGGTGAAAATAACGTGGCCAATTTCAGGAATACTGAACACTTCAGACCGTTCAGTATTGTTGATCTTTGTATACATTTAATTCCTTTAAATCCCAAAGCGGGGTAGGCCGAAGCACTTGCTAAAGCAAATGACCACGGTTCACCAAGCGTATTTAACCCAACGTGACAGGGGTGAGCCCATCGCCGTTATAGGGTTCACACACCTTGTGGTGTGTTTCGTCACGATTTTGTCCTACACGGTACGAGCGTTGCGTTGCGTACATAGGCTCTGAAAAAGAGTCCCATTGGTACACGTCCAGTAGTCGGACTCGAACCCGCGACAACTCAAATATCCGACCAAGTGGACCACAGACGCTTGATTTTTGTAGTAACATCATACAAGATAACAGCCAGAAGTACATTAACTGTGATCGGTCTATGTAGAGGTCACATTTTTGGTAAGAACATTGATTCTGCTGTTTATTTCGAGCTCGGCAGCGAGTTGGTCGGAGCGCGTATACCTATCTCTCTAGTATATTATCCGGACCTTGTCAAAAACTTGAGGAACTACCGCGCTTTTAGACGACTTACTGAACAGTATTTTTGGAAAAATTATAAATAGCTGAGGGCCTTAGCAGTAGGTTAGAACGTCAGCCCCGCTAGATTTAGTCCTCCGCATTCACCCGTGGTGCTCTCCCGAAGGGCAATTTGTGCCTCGTTTGTAATAACTCCCACTATTTAGATTAGGGACGTAAAAAAAAAAATCGTATGAATGCATTGCAATGCAGCGCATATATATTTTTTTTCTTCTTATTTCAGGTATGTCAGGACCGTGACAAATGGAGATCTGTAGTCTCTGCCTACCCCTCTGGGAGACAGGCGTGAAGTGTATGTATGTAACAAAGATGGTGAGGATATTTGCAAAGCAAGAATCTCTGCCTACCATGCTTTGCGATGAAAAACCGTGCTTATGTTTATTTACGTAGTTCATAATCATCATCAGCCACATGACGTGCACTGCAGGACGAGGGCCTCCCTCATGAGCAAGGATATCATTTGGGGGGTGGGGGGGGGGATATGCCAATAATCGCCACGCTTGGCAGGCGGCTTGGCGATCGCAGTAGTGTTGTGGTTCAACTCACAGAAAATGCTGCTGCCCGTTATCTGGAGAGTTCCCTCGGTTCATAATATATCAGGTACCTATATTCGTTTCTTAGGCCACGCGTGAGTATATCATCCTTTAATAAATTAGCAGCGAATAAAATGCAGATAGAGAGAGATATTTGCACTTTATAATGAAAGTGAATCAAGAAATCTACGTAAGAGCTTCACTCTTTGTTCAATCTTAAGATCAACTTTTAAACAAACACTTCAAGCAAACTGAATGCGAATTGATGAAGTAAGCGCTTTTCTTATCTCGACGTTTCTCGGAATTTTTTACCAATTATCTACAATTTTTAAATTTCCGCCAAGCGATTACATGCATACACGATTATCATAGTGCGAACCAGCAGGATTTGGTAAATGACTTCCCGGAGCCTGTTTCCTATTGTATGGAGGACTTGAAGTCACGGGTAAATAGGTACCTAATGAACAAGTCTGCTCCATCATAGACGACATCCCTGCTTACCATCAGACAGGATGGTGGTCAAACGCTTGTTTATTTTACAGAAAAAAAAACCGACTTCAACAATTTTATTGTTGAATTTAACATTTTCTTTCAAATGGATCCCTTTGTTGGAACTGAATACCAAATTTAAATTGGAACAAACGGGAAACACCAGCTTTCAAATAAAAAAAGAATAGTCCCAGTCAAAAGTTTTGAGGTAACAAACATAAAAACGGACGAATTGAGAACCTCTTCCTTACTGAAGTCGGTTAAAAAAACATAAATGGTTTGAGAGATGTTCTATTCTATTATATTCAGCAGAGTCCATAAATGGGTGGAACAAAGTTGACAGTTGAACAAACAGATTTCCAAGTTCAGCTGGTCCATACAAGAAATTATTGCGAACCGAGATCGTGTGTACATATTAACTTAAAAGTAGAAGTTCATTAAGACATTGTTGTACAATATTACCCAACAGTTTAGGTATAGTTTTGATGAACAAATTGATTTTAATTTGATTTCATTTGTGTCTACTACAATTTTAGTTGAAACATCTGAATTAACGTTGTGGAACGCAAGCAAATTTATTGAGTTTAAATTCGCGACTGTTCAGTGCGATAAGGATATTTTGGCGAGTGGGTAAAAAGTTTGGCACCCAGTTTCAGGTATTATTTATTTATTACTAGTCTACTGGATCCCACTGTAGGACCAAAGCCTGTCTTCCCTTTCTCCAATCTTCCCGATTCTGCGTTGATGTCCACCAATTCTTTGTCCTGGCGAACGTTCTCTTCTTACCACATCTTCCTAAGACGGCCCTGTAGTCTCTTACGGTACGCCGGGAGCCAGGTCGTCACCTTGTTTGCCCAACGGTCCGGTGACAGTACGAGCAACGTGGCCAGCCCAATCCCATTTAATCTGCGCCGCTTCTCGAAACACGTCGATAATGTTTGTTTTGGCGCGCAGCTCTGTGTTTCTGATTCGATCCACTAAGGACTCCGAGAATGCTGCGCTCTACACTGTTCCGTTGGCAAAACCCAATTTAAGGCAATCGAGTCTTATTTCTTTGGATAAAGCTTCATGTTATGTGTTATAATGCACGCATAAACAAAGGGCCTAAAATCATCAAGGGAAGGGACAAGTACAGAAGCAAGAAATCACATTGAATATTTAACATACACGCGCCAAAAGATCCTTGACAGACCGTATTTGTGAAAAGAATTCCAGATTTAGCTTTTTAAGACTTGGCTCTTCATTAACTACCTACACCCACCCGTTCTTTAAAAAAAAAGGCGACGCCGACGCCATGACTGCTTCAGACAACTGGAATTTTAATGCACTTTTCTATGCAGACGTAATTTGCACAACTGTGTAAAAGGAGATTTTTTTTTAACTCGGCGTTCGTCAAAAGAAACTAAAAGAAACAAAGGTGACACTCTAAATAATGTGAAACCTTTCTCTTCGTGGGGTAGACAGACACAATTTATAAAAATAAAACCACCGGGGGGAGGTAGAGACAATAATTATTTTCAAATGAACAAGCTATAAATAAATGCGTGAAGCGATGTCAGGTATGGACGACGGTCGTGGGTTCGATTCCCGCCGCTTTAGTGGTGAGCGGACCATTAGTTTTATGCATCTGATTGTCTTATCTATATTATCTGTATGTATTTATAAGTATTTATGGTAGTATATCAGTCTCTGGCACCCATAGTTTGTAGTTTGAGATCGTTTGTAAAAGAGTCCGGAGATATTACTATTTACCTAAATAATCTTTTCTCCAACAGGGATTCAAAGTTAATGCGGCATTTTAGAAAAGTTTTCTAAATCGTTCAAAGCTCTAACACTTTACTTGACACTCCAATAGAAGATTTATTGTTATTACGTGGGGAGGCGGGATGTGTCCCATCCCAAGAAGCGGTTAAGGCGATACCAAAAATGCATTTCATGTGCGAAATATATCGTCGAAAGGAGATAAAGATCCCTTACAGCGTGGGGTATTCGTGTACTGATTGAAATACTGAATTATCTTATCCAGTGCAATCCTCATCGTATTGGCGGGTCGTATCTTGCTCTCCCGTTCGTTGTGATGCGAGGTGATAGAGATAGCGATATGTGCGCCGATCAACTCGCTGCCACACTACTCAATATGTATTCAATGTAATATTTATTGTGCGAGTGTATATTGTATTTTAACGTAGTAATTAATATGGTATTTATGTCATCATCAGCCACATAACGTCCACTGCTGGACGAGGGCCTCCCCCAATGTGATCCGTCATTTGGGGTGAAATGCCAGTAATCGCCACGCTTGGCAGGCGGGTTGGCGATCGCAGTGGTGTTGTGGTTTAAGTCACAGAGAGCGCTGCTGCCCGTTCTCTGGAGAGCTCCCTCGGTCGTCTCTTACGACCCCCATGACGGG
>SJJU01015922.1:0-13768 GCA_012932125.1 Conopomorpha cramerella
ACAAATACAAAAATCATGATCTTCGCGTGCGAGACATTCAAGGTCACGTTATTGAATAAGACAAAGAGCTTCACGTCACGTTACGTTAAAATGTTTTCTTCCAGTCTACCACCGATAACGTAAACGGTCAATAATTTACTAAACGAAGAAAATATCAAACACTTATTTTTCACAAATGAGCACAACAAATAGTACTTTTTCGAAGGCGTCATTCAATCCTGATGCTTTTCTAATTTTATGAACAAAAATTTGGCCATGAACATCTCAGGTGCAAGTACACCACCACCCAAGCCCTACTTGAGTTCTAGATACCGGTAATTCTCAGGAGACGTGAGTGGTCACGCACTACTACGAAGTACCGTGACCGAGACCGTCTCCCTACCTCGTTGGGCATCAATATAACAGGCGATATGAAGAGAAAGCTCGGTTATCTGATGCAGTTGAAACCAAACATCCTCGGAATTAAATAACTCCAGTGTCCCTTTTTTCCTCGTACTTCTTCAATCTCCCCAGAAGAATTAGATAAATAAAAATAAATACACTTCACGCCTTTAAATCCCTAAGCGGGGTAGGCAGAGGCACTTTGCTTAATAAGCAAATGCCCACGGTTCACCAAGCGTATTTAACCCAATGTGACAGGGGGTGAGCCCATCGCCGTTATAGGGTTCACACACCTTGTGGTGTGCTGGTTTCATCACGATGTTGTCCTTCACCGTACGAGCGTTGCGTTGCGTACATAGGCTCTGAAAAAGAATCCCATTGGTACACGTCCAGTAGCCGGACTCGAACCCGCGACCTCCCGGTTAGAGTCAAGTATCCGACCAACTGGACTACAGACGCTAGATTAATAGACTTAAAGATGAATCAGATAAAAAAAGCATTTTGCAAGACCCATCCCAAACTAGAACCTCTGCTGTGCTGGACTTAGAGTTGGATCCCACGGTGTATCCCTCTCCGTGCCACCAAAGAAACTATACATCTTACCGAATACGGGTCTGCTTCATACTAAAAAGCGATGCGCGGTATGCGTACATAGAAAACAAATTTCAAGTACAAGAGGATTTCGATCAAAAAATCATGCATGGCGTTTGAGCAAAATAAATTGTGAAAAGTTTGGAGGAACATTCCTTTATTTTATCAACATGAGGTAGTTATGTATATTCCATTTCTAGTTCTTCTTATGTTTTTTCAACTTTTGTTTTTCGGCCTTTTTCTTGAATACAATTTTTCTTAAAGTGAACACAATACAGAAAAGGGCTGCCAGAATTCCTGCGAATATCGCTGTGAGGAGTGCAACAATGTCGAGCATGAGGTATGTGGACCAGGTCATGCCGGCGGTGGCGGGTCGCAGGTGTCGGCCGCCGGTCTGCAGCACCGTGTCCACGGCGGACACCGCGCGCTGCAGCGCTGACGCGGAGTGCGCGCGGAACACTGGCGTCAGAGCACGGATGTTCTCTCGGTATCTGAGAAAAATATAATTGACGTTACGTATTTCATAGTTTTAGTTTTTATATCACAAATTTTGCGCAGCTCAACATAATGTATAATCTACTACTGAATAGCTATAAAACTATTGAATTACTAAACATTTTGTGCATCATCATCATCACCCCATACATGTCCACTGCTGGACATAGGCCTCTCCAATTGCAGGCCACTGTGATCTGTTTTCGGCCTCTCGCATCCAGCTTCTGCCAGCCATCTTGCGTATATCATCAGTCCACCTTGCCTGAGTGCGTCCTACACTCCGTTTGCCGAGACTTCATTCTTCTTCATTTTGTGCATAAACTTCATAAATAACTTCACGCGATTCAAGAACATGATGTAAAGAAGAATAATCGATATCTGTCCAGCAATTGTCAAGTTTTACACAACTGACGACTCAACAATACTATAAGCTGTTAATTAGATTGTTATCTCAGATGTGGAAGAAAATAATCAACAATGATCCAGTTATGATAATTCGAAGAAATAAATTTCTACTTACTTTTTGTCGTCTATGACTTTATGCACAGCTTCTATAAGCTTTTCAGCTGTGAGGGTTAGTGGGTCGAGTTTGGTTCCTATACCCAGTCTGACGTAATGCTCAGTGTTGTATCCCTGGTCACCCAACATTGGAATACCGACGAGGGGCACGCCAGCATCTATCGCTTCATCGGTCGACTGGAGACCTCCTTGCATAATAAATGCTTTGACATTTGGATGCGCTGTCATGAAATAAAACAAAAGGTTAATATTTTTTAAAAGAGCGTCTTTGGTCCAGTTAGTAACCGGGAGGTCCCGGGTTCGAGTCCGGCTACTGGACGTGTACCAATGGGACTCTTTTACAGAACCTATGTACGCAACGGAAAGCTCGTACGGTGAAGGACAACGTCGTGATGAAACCCGCACACCTTAAGGTGTGTGAACACTATAACGGCGATGGGCTCACCCCCTGTCACGTTGGGTTAAATACGCTTGGTGAACCGTGGGTATTTGCTTTAGCAAGTGCTTCTGCCTACCCCTCTTTGGTTTTAAAGGCGTGAAGTGTATTTATTTTTATTTTATTTATTTATTTATTTTTTAAAACACTCCTTGAAATAGTATAAGTAGTTATCGACGAATGATAATTTAGCAAGGGATAAAAAAACTCCTCAGACTAGTTAAATCATTTTATAAAGAAACGCGGACTGACATTATATTAAGGGCCTTACTAATAATGGCGGAATTGCTATTTCTAAAATACACAAAGCTCAACTTAACTTGTCAGTTGTATGTCGTAATACGGAATAACCAGTTCAAGTAGACCAGTAATAACCGTTGTATAAGTGACAACGCGTTTATTGGTAAGGGGGTAAAAGTTTTAGCAAGCTGAAGTGGCAGTGGGCCGGCCATATTAGCCGTAGAACCGATGACCGTTGGGGAAAACGAGTTCTCGAGTGGAGACCGCGTCCCGGCAAACGGAGTGTAGGACGCCCTCAGGCAAGGTGGACTGATGATATACGCAAGATGGCTGGCAGAAGCTGGATGCGAGAAGCCGAAAACAGATCACAGTGGCGTGCACTTGGAGAGGCCTATGTCCAGCAGTGGACAAGTATGGGCCGATGATGATGTTGGTGATGATGATGTTGGTGATGATGGGGAAAAGTTTAAACCGGGTATAACGGCGCGAAATTAACCAAAGACAAGCATTCAGCTTAGCTTCGTTATTTGCCAGCTCGTGACCACGGCACATGTAACTGTGTCGAAACGTCGGGCAAATAACGAAGCTAAGCTAAATCCTCAGACAATCCCAAGAGATAACCAGATTTATCCGAGGGGTTACTTCAGCAGTGGGTATGTAGGAGACCCTACTGGGTCTACCAATAAAATACCTTTTTTCAACTGAATCAAATTGACAGATTCGCTTGTTTTAAGAGTTGGTACTATTTACTAGTTGGCCTATGTCCAGCAGTGGACAAGTATGGGCTGATGATGATGATGATGATGAAGGGTTGGTACTTATAAGATGCAGCCGCATAATAGCATCACACCTTGCGTGTCTTATATTCTATGAACTAGTGGACTACTTTGACAGTTATGGATGAAAGATTATTATGCAAAGGATAAAAATCTCCTCCGACTATGGCCCAAATGTGCGAGCAACCTACATCAGGAGTGGGTACGATTATTATGGTCTGTGATTATTGTTTGAATGTGTGCAATTTTCCCCACAATTTTCGTTCATATTTTCATAAATTAAGACTTTTCTGCTGACAATAAAACAGAACAAAATCAAATTCGTCCAGCCGTTCACATTCATACCATGGAATTGGGAATTTATTTTTAAACTAGCTTTCCGCCCGCGGCTTCGCCCGCTTATCATTTCTACGGAAAAATCTAAGTTTCCCTCGAGAATATCATTTTTTCCGGGATAAAAGTACCCTATTATTTAATCTTTACGTATGCAAAATTTCAAAGCAATCGGTTCAGTAGTTACGGCGTGAAAGCGGAAAAAACAAACTCACTTTCCGATTTGTAATATTATAGTAAGGATAAGGATATTGTGATCAGCCGCTATAGGTATACATTATACTTCCGTTTACAATACATAAAGTAGATTACCAATAAAGCGATAAGCAACTAGATATCTACGTAGTTGGATTAGTTGTTATCCAATTAAATAGATTAGATCATTAAAGTTGAAAATTTATAAATAAGTACTTTGGGGTGTTCAGACGTACACATTGAAAGGTTACCCCTGCAAAGTAAGTTAAATATTACCGAGTATATCCCTCTGTGGGAACCATTTCTCGGTCCTCAGATTTTTGGGTGTCCATGGAAGGTTTCCGACGAACTTCCACATAATATCGTAAGGCAAGGCATAGAAAGCCTTCAGAAATTGTTCCAAGAGATTCGGATCCATTAGCTGAGTGTGAACGTTCGTTCCAAAGCTGACGAGCACTACTCCTCGAGACGAGGAGTCCAAATATTTCTGTAAATCCTGGAAACAGAAAATAGCGACACAAATTTTAAAATCCTGAGAGTACAAAACGAACCAACATGTATAATTATTTATTCATGACTAGTTGGCGCCCCGCGATTTCATTCGCGTAGTTTCACCCTCTATACGGAACTAAGTCCCACAGGAACGGGATAAAAAGCATCCTATGTTATTCTCCTGGTTCTAAGCTACGTCTCCACCAATTTTCTGCCTAATCGGTTGAATCGTTTTTGAGTTATAAGTGTTGTAACAATCCCGTCTTTGTTTTATATATGTTACTGTAAAAGCTAGAACTTCGGTAAATCTTAAGATTTAAGTGTTAGTCTTAGGTTTTACCGACATGAGTTGGTAAATGTAAGAATTTCTGAAATTACGACGATTTATAGATTTATTCTATTCAAATAATTACCTCAGGCAACGGTTGAAGGGGTTTCATATGCAGACCTCCCAAATAAACAATATTTGGAGGAACTGGCCTGTTTCCGTCAAATATCGGATGCACGTTCACGAATAATACTTTTGCAATATCCATCATTTCTTCTTCTGACACGTCACTACCGAGGAACTTATTTAAAAAGTCTATTTCTACCTCTACGTTTTTCATGAAATAATTCGAATATATCTTTGACTCTGTGTATATTTCCCAAATTCTGTCCCAAATGCTCAGATCGTTGAACTGGTGCCTCCTGAAACTGGGATATATTTCTGGATGTCTGGCTGGAGCGCCCATCACTTCATAGTTGCGCGTTGTCCCGTAGAAACTGCTAAACCAAATCGCTGGGACGTCGAACATTTTCGCGATTCTCAATGGCAAATAGAAAAGTGATTCGCCAATGACCAGATCGAATTTTTTGCTATTGTCCTTTAAAAGGTTTGACACGTTTGTATCGCTAAGTACTTGTTGTAGAAGAATATGAATTGTGATCGGCGCTTTTATGACGTCATCTGTTGTGATAACGACACCTAGCCTGGGTTTGAAGAATTTTACTAGTTCTGTCAACAATCCGTAAGTGTGATGGGTATCAATTTCTGTGACGTTTGGATGAGGTTTGTCCTTGAATGCTGGATCAGGCGTGATGACGACCAGCTCGTGACCGAGCCGTGCCAGCTCCACTGTCAGAGCTCTGAACACCACTTGATGGCTGATGGATGGAAACGGATACACACATAGTATTCTCGCACTATTTCCAACACTAACACCTAATAACAACACTAGTAAACAATTTAACAACTTCATTGTAACATTTGATTTTGAGAAGAATATTTTAATTACGCTGTTCTATAAGATTACGGTTGTAAAGAATGTTTGTTAGAAAGGACCACATCTGTTTTCGCGTTGGGCCATTGTGCGGCTGAATTTTGTAAAATTATTTATTTGTACGAAATTTATACCTACTTGAATTCGGTAGATTAGATATAGAATAATAAATATGCATGTCTCGTGCTTCACATATCTACCATGTCAAAAAATGTTTAACTGACCCTGCTCTAGCTGTGAATTAGATAATTATATTAGATCATGTTTAATTGGTTTCGAAATGAAGTGGGATTTATAGAAAATATTGTTTTTAACGATAAGTAATTTCGTAAGTGATGTAGATTTTAATTTTTTCTTTGGTAATCCATTGATAAAAGTAAAAAAAATATAGTAAACGTTTGACGATGAAAACGGCTTTATCGTTTTGGTATTTAATGGAGCCGAAAACAGATCACAGTGGCGTGCAATTGGAGAGGCCTATGTCCAGCAGTGGACAGATATGGGCTGATGATGATGATTTAATGGAGCCACATAACTGAGAGTTAAAAGCATGCTATAAGCGTTCTATGATCTGTCAGAAACCAACAACATTCATTCAATATTTTTGTAAGATTTTTAAAAGCTTACTTCTTTGACGACATATAAACAAGCAGTAAGTAGTTTAGTTAGCCCTAAAATATATATTATTATTGCGGTTTGAAAGAAGATGTAGTGACCAAGATTGAAAAGGGCATGCTTTGGTGGTTTGGGCATATGGAGAGAATGGATGAAAGTCGATTGACGAAAGATATCTTTATGGCTGAGGTAATGGGCCGGGTGAGTAGAGGTCGCCCCAGAAGGACATATACCTATTGACCAGATGGGTGATGTCCTGGCCGAAGGTGGCGTGAAAAGTACTCGAAACCGGAGGTCATGTATGAAAAGATGTATGAATGTAGATGAAGCGAAAGGGGTATGTCAGGATCGTCACAAATGGAGATCTGTAGTCTGCCTACCCCTCTGGGAGGCAGGCGTGAAGAGTATGTATGTAGGTAAAATATATATAAACAATTAGCATATCTTGTCGAACATTGACTGCAAATATATTTTGTTTCTACTAGTACAACTTTTGTTTTTCAGACTTTTGATTGAGCACTAGAGACTTTAACGCCTTAAAACTAAGGTAGAGCATTGCAAGAGCTACCGCGAGAGCGCCGCGATCCTAGTTGTAGCTCTTGCATTTTACATACATACATACACTTCACGCCTGTCTCCCAGAGGGGTAGGCAGAGACTACAGATCTCCATTTGTGACGGCCCTGACATACCCCTTTCACTTCATCTACATTCATACATCGTTTCATACATTACCTACGGTTTCGAGTACTTTTCACGCCACCTTCGGCCAGGACATCACCAATCTGGTCAATTCTACAAGAGCATGAGGTATGTGATCCAGGTCATGCCGGCGGTGAAGGATAGGGCCTAGCCTTCTGTCTTGGGTCCCACGTAGTAATTAAGCTAAAAACCGTTTAGAAATAACAGGAAAAATATACAGGGTGGCTCATTCAAATCGGTCAGTATAGGAAAGTCTGAAACTATAAAACGATTTGTTCTTAGAAACCATGTCACCGATTTTTATAAGAAGAAAAACTGCATTCATACATTTAAAAAATAACCTGTACTCAGCACGGGAATCGAACCCGCTTGTTTTGAGAGAAAAAAAACTGACACAATTTCTACTTAGAGATCGGTTCCATAGGTCTTAAGAAGTGAATGTTTCGCTGAAACACAATGTCTAAAATTAATACAATGCATTGTTTTCACATACTTTCATTTATTTTAGTAGGTTATGGAAGTGGCCACTGTTTTTTTAATACAATATTAGAACTTATTTTTTTAAAATGAAAGTATGCAGTTTTTCTTGTTATTAAAATGGATGACATGGTTCCTAAGAACATAACTTCTTATGTCTTATAGTTTCATACTTTCCCATACTGACCGATTTGAATGAGCCATGCTGTATATGCGCTGCATTGCAATGCATACATATGATTTTATTGACTTTCCTAATCTAAATAGTGGAAGACAGCAGTATTACTAACGAGGCACAAATTCCCTTTTGGGAGAGCACCACGGGTATTATATGCTGTATTTAGTACACACATCAAAAGTGTCTAGGGATCAAGAACATTTTAGAAGATTGCAATCAAGAATATATTTTACAAAAACTGAATTCATTCATAATTTATTCAAAATGTGGTGATAAGTCATTGATGCAGGCATGGGGAATTAGGGAGAAGACCAATCCAGAAGATTAGATTTCATCACCATCAGCCCATACTTGTCCACTGCTGGACATAGGCCTCTCCAATTGGACGCTACTGTGATCTGTTTTCGGCTTTTCGCGTCCAGCTTCTTCCAGCCATCTTGCGTATATCCACCTTGCCTGAGGGCGTCCTACACTCCGTTTGACGAGACGAGATTTGATTTAAATAAATTAGATTTTTTTTGAGCTAAAAATATTATTGATCCCTAGACACTTTTGATGTGTGTACTTATTATGAAATCCGGGGTGTCTTTTGACCATAAAACTTAACGACATGTAAAAATAAAGCAGGTTTTATGAACTACCTACACTCGCAAAACCAAAAAGCTGTTAAAACTTTTGTGAACTCTATTACGTTTACGGACCTACCACATTATTAGGTGGGATTAAGAAGCTATTTACGAATCTGACCTTTTGAGTTTGTAACTAAATAGTTTAGTTCAGAGATTCTATTACATACATACAACGGTGTAGGTGCTACAGGTGAAACTTTTCTCTCTAATATGGCTCTCATTGAACTGTATTATGGCTACGGAAGATACCGTAGAACCGATGACCGTTGGAGAAAGCGAGTTCTCGAGTGGAGACCGCGTCTCGGCAAACGGAGTATAGGACGCCCTCAGGCAAGGTGGACTGATGATATACGCAAGATGGCTGGCAGAAGCTGGATGCGAGAAGCCGAAAACAGATCACAATGGCGTGCAATTGGAAAGGCCTATGTCCAGCAGTGGACAAGTAAGGGCTGATGATGATGATGATGACGGCTACGGACCTACCACATTATTAGGTGGGATTAAGAAGCTATTTACGAATCTGACTTTTTGAGTTTGTAACTAAATAGTTTCGTTCAGGGATTCTATTACATACATACAACGGCGTAGGTGCTACTGGTGTAACACAAGCATGTTATAATTAAATTGCAAATTGAAAACAAAAACCTAAAATGTTCGTGGCATACCCTTTTATTTGATACCCCACTTGAAAATATTTGTATAAACTCAATTTTTTGTCCCCAAATTCAACCCCCATAACTTTTGACCAAATTATTCAATTTTAATTTAGTAAACATATTTTAAATAAATATGTAGTGCTCTTTCATTTGATATCCCACTTGGACATATTTCCTGAAGTTTTTTCTTTTTCATTCCCACTTTCAAACCCCATAACTTTTCAGTAACTGAACCGATATTGATTAGTAATAACCAAGAACACGCTCGATCAAATCAGCTTTCTAACGAAAAAACTTTGTTGTTATAGCTTTTATAGTTCGAGAGTTATGATGCCACTGACAGACACACAGACTCGCAGAAAGACACTGTCAAACTGATAACACCCCTCTTTGGATTTGACATTACTCAACACTGAAGGTCTTCAAGTCACTGGGGTGAATAGGTACCTAATGAACAAGTGTGCTCCATCGTAGACCACATCGCTGCATCAGGCATGATGGTGATCAATCGCTTGTTCATAGCGATAAAAAAACTCTTATAGAAAATTAATAAATTACAATTACTAATAATAATAAGTTGCAAAACCATAAATAAAATCAAAACATTGGTTAAATGCTGACTCGGATGGACGTACTGCAATTGTCATCTCATAGTACGAACCGCCAGGATGTGGAACGACTTGCCGGAGTCTGTGTTTCCTGAGCAGTACAGTCTGAAGGTCTTCAAGTCACTGGGGTGAATAGGTGACAACCTAATGAACAAGTGTGCTCTATTGTAGAGCACATTGCTGCTTAACATCAGGCAGGATGGTGGTCAAACGCTTGTTCATAGTAATAAAAAAAATACATTTTGCATTTCATGCCTGATGTTAAGCAGCGATGTGGTTTACGTTTACTTGTTCATTAAGTACCTATTCATCCGCGACATGAAGAGCTTCAGACTGTACTGCGCAGGAAACACAGACTGTATGTATTCTTAAGTGTTCAACATTGCAAAAAATAATTCACAAAATAAAACTTAGATTTTGTATGTTCAGTTTTTTATAGTCACTCCTTCCATCCATGCCCATGCATGTCCTTTCGGATATCAAAAAAGAGAGTGGTCTTCAGAAATGAAAATTCCAGTAAACATTATAGAATGTATATGTACAATAAAAAAATCTTACACGTATTTGTACTGCTAGTTCAATTTTCGTTTTTCAGTCTTTGGATTTTTATTGAATATTAGTTTTCTTAATATTCTGACAGCAAAGAAGAGTGTAGCCAGACAGCCGATGAGGATCGCTGTGAGGAGTGCTACAATGTCGAGCATGAGGTACGTGGTCCAGGTCATGCCGGCGGTGGCGGGTCGCAGGTGTTGGCCACCGGTCTGCAGCACCGTGTCCACGGCGGAGACCGCGCGCTGCAGCGCTGACGCGGAGTGCGCGCGGAACACTGGCGTCAGAGCACGGATGTTCTCTCGGTACCTGAAACGATATTAGAGAAATTATATAATGATGAGTAAAAGGTCCATGAAAACCTTTGCCATTCTTGGCTACTTCTGGGTTACGCGAGTGCAAGCCCTCTTGCGCCGACAAGGCGTGGTACCACATAATGTCTTCTCCAAAAGACCTAATATATTAAGTAGTGAGTAGCCCTAATTAATAACATCATACAAGCTACACAAGAAAAATACTATGGTCTACCAGAACCTCTCTTCCCCCTCGCACCCACGCGCCCCTCTCGACTAATGTTTATAGGACAAAGCGAGGACCGCGTCCTAAAGTATCAAAATATGTACACCAATTTCCTCAGTATTGTTAGTCTCAGCGTTCTTTTCTCTCATTTTGCCATCAGATCCTGGCAAAAAGAAGATCATTAGGATAATCCAGTTGTGTCTCATACAAATCATCTTTATACATAAACCTCAAAGACCTGATTGATTCAATAATTAGTAACTCATCAATACCCAGCCGAAACTCTGAAAGGCGAAATTTTGCACAAGGGTTCCTATTATTATGTTTACGTGAGATAAGAAAGGATTTTTTATTCCTTAAGGGGGTAAAAAGAGATGAAGGGGTGGTAGCTTGTACTTAAATATAGCAGGAAAACTCTGTTAATCTTAATATATAAAAGGAAAAGCTGACTGACTGAAAAGCTGACTGACTGACTGACATATCAACGCACAGCCCAAACTGCGAAACGTTGACACTTGAAATTTGGTACCGTACGGGTGCACTAAGAAAGGAAGTTCAGAAATTCCCACGGGAACGGGAATCAACGGGAAAATACTTTTGTATGAAAAATCTAAACCGCTCAAGTTAGACGCTTGAAACCTGGGATGCAGGTACTACTAAACTACGAATTTAATCGCTGGGGCGTCCACTAGTAATGTATATTGTCAAAATAAGTAGGTGTATCAGGTCAACGAGAACTAAAGAATTCCGTTTAATTATTTGTCAAATTACAATATTGTACCTAGTTTATATTCATAATATTTGTATAGGTATACGTCACGCAAATAATTCCCAAAGCGGGGTAGGCTGGTAGTGTTTGAAATCGTATAGACAATGATAAAAAAACATAGGCTTTTGTTTGCATTCCGACAAGGCATGACGACAGAATATTTTTTGCATGGATAGAGCGCGTGATTTATTATTACCTACAGTGCAATAAAACAAAGATAATCTTCGATATTTTGCCAAACCCAATTAGGTACTATCGCGTTATCTATTACATGCAACCAGATTTAAAATAAATTCGACGTCAAGTCTGTTTTGCAGAGAAATTTGAAATTGATTTCGGATCTTTTACCAATATTTTTTTTTCTCCCCCACCACTGACGGTAACAACAGTGGGGTTCTGTGATACTCGCACCATTTAAAGCGGTGATCACTCGCGCTTTATTGATAGGCCCCCTAGTACAACCTGAGCCACTACATCCAAGGACGGCCCCAGCTGCGTTGGCCCTCACGGACCATCTCCATGAGTGTGGGGTTGGTCAACTCAACCATTGGGGGTGGACAACTCTCAATCATACCCCTTCGATAATATAATGACCGCCGTGCATGGGTCACCACGGTACAGCCACTGTCACCCAGGGGCCGTATTTTAAATCCACGACCGTACGCCACAGCCAACACCCTCTTTCAGTCGCCTCTTACGACAGGCAAGGGCCTTTCAGTCTTATTCTCATACCCGAAACTGCTGGGGACATCTTCTACAATCCTAGCATATCTCTTTCTGTACCTCTATACTATTAGTACCTCTACGCTCTTAGCTACCCCCTTACATAGTATTAAAAGAAATATACTCACGTTTCATCGTTTATCACTTTATGCGTTGCTTCGACCAGCTGGTCTGCGGTAAGTGTGAGTGGGTTAAGCTTGACTCCAATACCCAGTCTGACGTAGTGGTCAATGTTGTAGCCCTGGTCACCCAACATTGGAATACCGACGAGGGGCACGCCAGCATCTATCGCTTCATCGGTCGACTGGAGACCTCCTTGCATAATAAAGGCTTTGATGTTCGGATGCGCTGAAATTTTAAAAAAACTTTATTAAATACAAGTCTTATTTCGAATGAAAGTGATGAGACAGTAAATTGACGGCTGATATGGTCAAGGCATATGCCTTTAGGAAGACGCCTTCGCAGTTTCGATTTCCGCGACATTATGCTTTAGTGATGAACATTTGTTGCATATTATCTATCGATGTATGAATTTCAAGATATTTATGGAATTATTATATCATTTTCTGACACAGATCCTACAGTATCTTCTAGTTGCGGGTCCTATGATATTTATTTATTCAGATACGTACTCAGTAAATCTCTCTGTGGGAACCATTTTCCGATTTTCAAGTTTTTAGGCTGCCACGGGAGTTCGCCGACGAATTTCCAAATAATGTCGTAAGGCAGAGCTTCGAACGCCTTCAAGAACTGCTCCAGGAGATTCCGGTCCATTGAATGAGTTCGAACGTTAGTACCCAAGCTGACAAAGATGACTCCGCGAGATGATGAGTCTAAATATGTCTGCAAATCCTGTAGAAAATAAAATTACGTGTGAAGACTACTTAACGTTCAAAAGTGTCGTACATAATATATGCGCAAGATGGCTGTCAGAAGTTGTATGCGAGAAGCCGAAAACAGCTCACAGTGCTGGCGTGCAATTGCAGAGGCCTATGTCCAGCAGTGGACAAATATAGGCTGATGGTGATGATTTTGACATAATATACATATATACATACACTTCACGCCTGTCTCCCAGAGGGGTAGGCAGAGACTTCAGATCTCCATTTGTCACGGTACTGACATACCTCTTTTGCTTCATCTAGATTCATACATCTTTTCGTTCATGACCTCCGGTTTCGAGTACTTTTCACGACACCTTCGGCCAGGACATCACCAATCTGGTCACCATATATCCTTCTGAGGCGACCTCTACTCACCCGGACCATCACCTCAAGTCGATTGACGAAAGAGATTTATATGGGACCATCCATTCTCTGCATATGTCCAAACCACCGAAGCATGCCCTTTTCAATCTTGGTCACTACATCTTCCTTCAAACCGCAACTTTCTCTTATCATACTATCCCTTCTGCCATACCCAACGTTCACTCCCGTGCATTAAGGTAGGTGCCAGTACAGCGTCATGGACAACCAATCTTCCCTTTTTCGACATGAATTGGCTCTCCATAATACTGTGAAGGGCACCGTTAGCCTTATTACCCGCACTCACTCTTCTTTCAATATCTTTGTCAAACTTTCCATCACTTGTAAATAGAGATCCCAAATATATAAACTCATCCACT
>SJJU01015925.1:0-18886 GCA_012932125.1 Conopomorpha cramerella
ATAGATACAAGATAGACGAGTTGGACGTGGCAAATGCAAAAGGGCTCTGATTCAGCATGTGCTGGGAATAATGGTAATTCTTCACCTTTTCCATGAAAATTTAATTTTAAAATATCGATAAGTGACATCGATTCATGAATCGCTTTCTTTTACCCATGTACAGTGGTACAGCCCGGTTACAAATTATTTAGAAGAAATGTTAGCATTGTGGAATGGAATGCGATAGTCTTATGTTTTTTCTCTTCTGCTGTTCCTCTCTGTTTCTTCATGTTGTCGTTTTACGTTGTCTTTTTTAATCGTTTTTTTTTCTTTTTTTTTCACGTGGACTTGGGCTTTGCCCCATTTGCTACATTAGTCAAGTATAAACTCTTTGTGTACAATAATATTGTAAAAATGATAACTAGTCGGTGTCATTATCGCAGTCTATCGATAAAGACGTCAATCGTCAAAGTCGTGTCAAAATCTCATTAAAACGTGAGGGTGGACCATCACATTTCAATGATGCGTGGAACATTACACGGGAATAACACGTTGATCAAATAAGAGTCCTCTCCTTTACTTCTCACTCTCACTACATTATTTTTCATCTCCAGCACATTATTACACTAATTCCACCGCATTAATGGGGAATTTTCAGGGCCCCTGTTTCTCTTAGTTATGACAGATGGCGCTAGTTGTATTAGGGGGACAAATGTCAACGAAATTACTAAACTTCTTCTATTGAAGGCGACAGTATTTTATTATTATATTTTTTTTTTATTGTTTATCTACATGTTACAAAAGTATCTGAAGTCTAAATAACTCACCCAAACAATAAAAAACGCACTAAAATATAACTGGCAGAATTCCCCCTGGATATCTACTAGCGACATCTAGATAAGTCTGCCTCGCTGAACGAGGCAGACTATTGCACGCTATTGATCGGCTTTGTTTCGAGCATCTCTCTATAGGTTCCTATTGGTGTCACATGAGCAATAGGAAAATACACGATCTAAACATCATATTTAGATCATAGCGTCTGTGGTCCAGTTGGTCGGATACTTGACTTGTAACGTGAGGTCGAGTCCGGCTACTGGGCGTGTACCAATGGAACTCTTTTTCAGAGCCCTATATACGCAACGCAACGCTCGTACGGTGAAGGACAACATCGTGATGAAACCCGCATACCACAAGGTGTGTGAACCCTATGACGGCGATGGGCTCACTCCCTGTCACGTTGGGTTAAATACGCCTGGTGAACCGTGGGCATTTGCTTTAGCAAGTGTATCTGATTTAAAGGCGTGAAGTGTATTATTTTTATTATTTTTACTAGTGGACGCCCAGCGATTTCATTCGCGTAGTTTCAATATTTCATACAAACTATAACGCCCTCTATCCCACAGGATAGGGATAAAAAGCCTTTAGCCTATGTCCCTCCGTCTAAAGATTGTCTGTGCCAAATTTCACGCAGGTTTGTGTTTGTGCAGAGGTCTGGACAGTTCGACGTCCGTCCAATGCATAGAGCTGCTGAAGACCCTGGCGAGGAATGGAAGGACAGTCGTGTGCACAGTCCATCAGCCGTCAGCTTCTCTGTACTCCCTCTTTGACCAGGTGAGAATCATTAGCATGAATCTTTGTGTGACATAAGATGGTATTACTATAAAACGTTTTATGAAGTTCAGATCGAAAAAATTTCAAATATGCTTTATGGTTCTTACTAGAAAGAGAGCTTTGTATTCTATTCAAGTGCAGAAGTGGATGACCGGGATATTCTCACCCACTTTCCCACCAATGTGACTATCCTGTTAAAGCCAGGATCTTTAACGGCATCCAGAAAAGACCAGAGCTCAATCAACGACTGGACTAGACCCCGGAGGGAGCCTAGCCTTTTGTCTTGTATCCCACATAGTAATTAAACTAAAGACGGTATAGAAATAAGAGGAAAAAATATGCAGGGTGTCCCAAAATAGGCACGTCACACTGACACCGTAGGTAGATGGGACTTCGAATCCAACAAACAAAACATGCCCATAGAAAAGTATCACTGGTGTTGAGATATATCTATTTTGGGACATCCTGTATATGCGCTGCATTGCAATGCATACATATGATTTTTTTTACTTCCCTAATCTAAAAAGTGGGAGACAGCATTATTTTACAAACGAGGCACAAATTGCCTTTTGGGACAGTGCAGAAGTGGATATCGGTGACCTGGAATCATGATTATGAAAGTTTTTAAACGACTCACAAACTATATACAACGTGTATACAACTCAGCCCATGATACCAAATAACACTCTTTCCAAGGAACCCTATGTCACAAACGATAAAAAAATAACCTATTCTAGATGAATAGGTTATTTTTTACCTTAGCGATCGAATTGCCACTTTATACAAGAAATAATTTTTTTTATCATTTTTTACATAGGGTTCCCTGGTTAAAGTTGTTTGCCATGATGAGCTCGAATTTCGGTAGCATTTTTAATTTGACCTTTTAGAAGATGAATCGACCCATTAAAACGCATGCTGTCATCATTTCGTACAGAAAACGTACGAACGAACGAACGTAACAGAGTGAGATTTACAAGTGGACTGGGTTCAAAATAGACTGGAAGCTGTCAAATATTTATCAATGAATTTTGCCTGACAGACGCACGCGACCAGCGCCAGTTGGGTTCTAGAATATATAAGGTTCATGAATAAATTTACTTCTTCCCTTTCTTCTTCTTTAATCCGTATGTTGGTTCCCAGGTGTACGTGCTCGCGGACGGGCTCTGCGTCTTCAACGGGTCCAGCTCCAACACGGTGCCGTACCTCTCCTCACTCGGACTCCACTGCCCGAAGTATCACAACCCAGCTGATTATAGTGAGTTTTACGTACATTTAATTTGACAACGCATTCAAAAGTTTTGAAAAAGAAACAAACTGATTATGTAACTAACCCTACGTTTCTACCGGACAAACGTGCACAAGAAAACTTCATCATCATCATTGTCAACCCATACTTGTCTACTGCAAGACATAGGTCTCTCCGATTGCACGCCACTGTGATCTGTTTTCGGCTTCTCGCATCCTGATAATATCGATGTATGCTGGCTATGCCGTATTTCACGAACCAGACCAGAAATGACCAGTACATTATTATCATCATCATCAGCCCATACTTGTCCACTGCTGGACATAAGCCTCTCCAATTGTACGCCACTGTGATCTGTTTTCGGCTTCTCGCATCCAGCTTCTGGCAGCCATCTTGCGTATATCATCAGTCCACCTTGTCTGAGGGCGTCCTACACTCCGTTTGCCGAGACGCGGTCTCCACTCGAGAACTCGTTTTCCCCAACGGTCATCGGTTCTTCGGCTAATATGACCGGCCCACTGCCACTTCAGCTTGCTAAACCGATTTGCTATGTCGATGACTTTGGTTCTCTGTCGGATCACTTCATTTCTTATTCGATCCTTCAGAGAAACGCTGAGCATAGCCCTTTCCATAGCACGCTGTGCGACTTTGAGCTGACCAGTACATTATACAGAGTGTAAAAGGACCCCTAGCAATGGTCCATTGTTCATACAAAATAGACAAATGTTTGATCGATATTTATCGATACCGTCGTTTGAGAACCGATCGATTGGTATAGTAACACCCTAAATTCGCAAGCTTACCCCGGTGGTAACTTCCAACTTCCTACAGGAACCGATACCAATTTTTTGCCATATTCACAATCTTTTTTTTTTAAACGCAGTAAACAAGCGTTTGACCACCATCCTGCCTGTTGTTAAGCAGCGGTGTGGTCTACGATGGAGCACACTTGTTCATTAGATACCTATTAACTTGCTCTCATGCCAAACAAAATTAACTTAAAATCAATTTCCAGTGCTAGAAATAGCGAACGGTGAATACGGAGATCTGAAGGACGCGTTGTCACGAGCGTGTCGTGTGAGCGAGTGGCGCAAACTGCCCGCCCCCGCCAGCCCGCCCAACGGGAAACAGTTCTCCTACGGGAAGGCCACAGTCGCTATCACGCCGCCCAACGAGTTTTATAAGTTTAGGATATTGTTCCGGAGATCGTTCATTCAACAGTATAGAGATTGGGTGAGTTGGTTTTATTATAATTTAACAATTTCTTGGACAGTAAAATGAAGACAATAGCAGATTTATTATTATCACGTCGACAGGCGGAGTGTGTCCGCGAAAGGGGTATTAATTAATTAAATATTGTACTAACCATCCTACCTCTAATCACACAAACGCCCGTTTTCTGCATGGTACGTTACTGATAATCTGTCATTAAATCTACACCTGAATCAGCCACTTTTAGACAGGCAAAGGAAGACAAAAGAGACGACAGTTTTCATGCCAAATTAATCTAATGAGCCTACTCTGGGCGTAAATCTCTATAAATAAATACACTTCACGCCTTTAAATCCCAAAGCGGGGTAGGCAGAGGCACTTGCTTAGTAAGCAAATGCCCACGGTTCACCAAGCGTATTTAACCCAACGTGACAGGTTGTGAGTCCAACGCCGTTATAGGGTTCACACACCTTGTGGTGTGCGGGTTTCATTACGATGTTGTCCTTCACCGTACGAGCGTTGCGTTGCGTACTTAGGCTCTGAAAAATAGTCCCATTGGTACACGTCCAGTAGCCGGCTTCGAACCCGCGCCCTCCCGGTTAGAAGTCAAGTATCCTACCAACTGGACCACAGACGCTCTACGACAATTTTAATGCCAAATTAATCTAATGAGCCTACTGATCTCTGGGCGTAAAAGTGACATGTTTTAGTGAGGTGTGATTGTGATTTCCTCCGTTCCGGCAACCGATTTTTTGATAACAGTCGGTACCGACTTTATTACGGTCTATAAGATACATAATGATTTTGAAATACGCTTTTATAACGAAGGCTGCTGTTTCTTTACTACTACTGTTTCCTGAGACACGAAATCAAAAATCGACCTCTCCGCACAATCTCAATCAGCTCAATGTGATTTTAAGCGACTTCAAAAAACAAGTTAATCAATTCGACCGTATATTATATGCTTATTTATGTTTGTTTACGCGAATAACTTCGCCGATTGTGAAGATTAATAGAACGCATCAGCTGCCTTTCTTCCTGGCATGTCGTAGGTGTCAACTATCTTGAGAATTAGCAGTGGCGTGCACTGGCTTTTACAACAAGGTAGGCAGTAATCCCCAAGGATTGACACCTATGTATAGCAAACTTGTTTTTACGAAACCTACCTAAACCTATCAACTCACCCACAAACCACAGGACCTTCGTTAGCCTATGTCGTGAGTACAACAAAAAAGGATAGAATCTAGCAATAACTCTATTATTAGGTCGGGAAGCCAAAATACTAAGGTAGGCAGTGTCTTTTTGTCTATATGGTGTGCACACCACTGAGAATTAGCTTTATTCAGATACAAGCTAGCAACTTGTAACTGAAGTCCCATATAGACATGCTTTGACATATTGACATGCAACTCGTTACTTGTTATCCTACGGTTCTGTTCAGTCCTTTTGGACATCTGTGTGTGTGTTATATAGCACGTTATATTCTTGCAGACCATGACCCACTTGAAAGTGGTTCTCCACGCGCTGATAGGCGTGTTGTTGGGGCTCCTGTTCGTGGGCGCCGGCGTGGATGGCTCCAAGACCGTCAACAACCTCGGCTTCTTGCTCGTCTGCACCGTCTACCTCTGCTACACCTCCATCATGCCCGCTGTGCTCCGATGTGAGTTACCTAACCTAATTTTCCAGCTTTTTTTTTTGTTTACGAGGGGGAAATCCTCATGGACACCCCGCCACTATGGGGACGGCGACGGGGTAGTGTCAGACTTCTACTGACTAAAACCCCCCCGATGGCCTTCATTTACCGCTGGTGCTGGGTGGGTCCTGGGCACCCAGAGGACATTCTTCAGGACCCACCCAACGAGCGACCAGCCCCTGTGGGCTCCTCCTCGAGTGGTTTGTCCACTCCAATACTCCTGTTCTACAGCGGTAACTAGGCCATTTGGCACCGCCGACCATCGCGGGACCGTTTGTGTAGGTGCCGGAGACCCCACTCCGACACCTACGGCCCAGGTGACCCCTTTTAGGACGCCTTATACGCCAGGCAGGGGATACCGTAGTCCAATTCTTTTAAGAGCCCGGAACTACAGGGCGAAACAACCTAAGTTTCCACCTGCCAGATAAGGTATCCACAACAAAACTTCATATTTGACGCATATTCGCACAGTTAGAACTAAAGTGACATAAAACAAAATGTGTCATTTCATGGAATTGAACCTTAACATAAAAGATACAAAACTTAAATTACAAAATCGGCATGTTTCGTATTGGACCCTTTTTGTTCTAACTATGCGATTTGTCTGTGCTGGTTATCCTGTTTTTTTATACTGAAGACCCTACTCAGTACACTTCCGAGAGTGACAGTGTCCTGAAACGATGAAAAAATAGATCTTCCCATACAAGATCAGCCTATATTCGTCCACTGCTAACATTGGTCTCTCCAAACGCACGTCATTGGGATTTGTCATCAGTCCACCTTGCCTGAGGGTATTCTATACTCCGTTTGCCGAGACGCGGCCTCTAAAAGAGAACTTGTTGTAGGTACAACAAGTTCGGGGTAGGTACCCCAACGTCTAATAATTGTCAGGAATGTCAAAATTATACATTCTTCATTTCAGTTCCTCAAGAGTTACCTGTGATAAAAAAAGAGAACTTCAACAATTGGTACAACCTGAAGACTTATTACATAGCAGTGCTGGCCACCACCATCCCAATTCAGGTGAGTAGAAGGGAACACACTGTTGCATGCTTAATGTGGAACCTTCCTCGTGGAGGGACAGGCAAAGATACTCGGCCTTCGTTAACTATTTCTTTTTAATAAACTCAAGTGTACCTATGGTCACCCAAGGAAATAGTCGACTATTCTAAGGGTGAATTTTATGGCGAGTAAAGTAAATGTGTCACCACCCAGCCCAACTATCCCGCCTTGGGGGTCGTAAGAGGGCAGCAGCGCTCTCTGATTTAAATCACAACACCACCGCGATCGCCAACCCGCCTGATTATTAGAATTTCCTCCCAAATTTCGGAAATCATTGGAGAAGGCCCTCGTCCAGGACGTTATGTGGCCGATGCTGATGATGAGGAAATTGTGGTAATGTTCACATGGGGAGTACGACTGTGTGTGTAATATGTGCCGCTTTTCCAAATCTGAAGAGTGCTGGCCGGCGTCTGGAGAGCTCCCTCGGTCGCCTCGTACAGACCCCCACTACAGGAAAAGTTGGGCTGGGGTGGTGAAAACTATATTCTATTCGCCGTCACCACACGGCATAACATTAATTGCTAAAATACACAAAAGTAGGTAACTACAGAAGTTATGTAAATTTAAGTGTACCACTGTAAGGTACTATAAGGTACTCATGAATACGACAAACTATTCTGAAGCTGATTTTGAATATGTTTCTGATCCCTTAGATCTGGTTCAGCGTAGTATACTCTTTGCCGTCGTACTTCCTGACGGAGCAGCCGGCGGAGCTGAGCCGCTTCGCGATGTTCGTGCTGGTGCTGACGTGCGACACGCTGCTCTCCGACGCCGTCGGCAACGTCATTGGGACCTGCACAGACCCTATTGTGAGTACATACCTACCATCTTCATCATGGACGTGTACCAATGGGACTCTTTTTCAGAGCCTATGTACGCAACGCAACGCTCGTACGGTGAAGGACAACATCGTGATGAAACCCGCACACCACAAGGTATGTGAACCCTATAACGGCGATGGGCTCACCCCCTGTCACGTTTGGGTTAAATACGCTTGGTGAACCGTGGGTACTTGCTTTAGCAAGTGCCTCTGCCTACCCCTCTTTGGGATTGAAGGCGTGAAGTGTATTTATTTTTTATTTTTATACCTACATCTACCGACCGGTCCTGGTTTATCAAGCTGATGTGCTAGTGGGCCGGCCATAGTAGCCGTAGAACCGATGACCGTTGGGGTAAACGAGTTTTCGAATGGAGTCCGCGTCTCGGCAAATTGACTATCTAGGACACCAGGCAAGGTGATGATATGCGCAAGAAGGCTGCTTGAAGATGGACGCGGGATGCCGAGAACAGATCACAGTGGCGTGTAATTGGAGAGGCCTGTTTTCAGCAGTGGATAAGTATGGGCTGGTGATGATGGTGAAGACAGACCCTGTCCATCTGCAAAATTAAACTGAAACCGTGTCGGAAAAACGTCAAAGAAAATTCCCCGTTGAATACAAACAGTTAAAGATCTTCATCTCGTATAATCTACTACCTATATAAAAATAAGTCGGGTTTTCCTCCCTGACGCTATAACTCCAGAACGCACGAACCGATTTCCACGGTTTTGCATTCGTTGGAAAGGTCTCGGGCTCCGTGAGGTTTATAGCAAAGAAAATTCAGGAAAAAATATCAACAGAAAAGCGGGTAAACGAAACGAACCCATCTGGTGGCGAAACGGGGTTCGCCGGGTTTGCTAGTATACTCTAAATTGATTGCAGCAAGTACAAAATTGTGTGAAAGGGAACTGTCAAATTGGGGGGTATTAAGCTATGTAAATCCAAAGCACACTCTCCAAAATTCTTTCAAATAAAAGTTATGATGTAATAAACATAAAAAATACAGGAAATTTGTGAACATCCTTATTTTTTTAGTCGGTAAAAAACAAACAAAATCGCTGTCAAATGGTATCTGCGAAGACTCAAACAAGCATTGTTTCAACAAATACCTTACTTAACTCATATTATCACCATTACAAATCTCAGTGCAAACAACAAACATTATCAAGTTGTGTCAATATTTTATTCAAACAATTTGCCGTTAAACCCATCTATGAATAATTATGCTCATTTGTACAAGTTATAACAACTATTTATAGCGTTCCCCTGGGAATTTTGAGATAAAATATAGCCTATGTCACTCAGGGATAATCTAGCATTCTATTGATGAAAGAATTTTAGATATCTCTCTGGTAGTTTTTGAGTTTATTCGTAAGAAACATACGTACAAAATAACGTATATTTCTGCTTTATAACATTAGTAAGTATAGAGGATAACTCTATTAGGTTAACTGGCTTTGTATGGATATTTATATGCACTGCAAGCTCAGGATAAACTGGTGTCGACATGGCATGACATGTTTGTGACTGTACAAAACTGATCAATTATGGTTTTTGCTCTTGGTTTCATTGTTATTGGTATTTCCTTACTTTGTGTTAGACCTATGACGTCAGTTAAGTTATTTACACTTGGGCGTTTCTTGTTTGCATATCCTATACAAGTTGTTCCGCGTTTGAATCCCTTTTTTGGCATCGGACATGTGCAGCAAGCACCTACTAAATTATTAGCGAATAATATAGATGCCTAAATAGACGCCCTAATCCAAAACCTTAAATGAAAAATAGTTCTTCAGGACCCAGACGCAATTCCTCCGGGACCCGCCCTGCTTGCGACACGGGGGTCATCGTGGGGGTTTAGTCGGACACTACCCCGTTCGCTGTCCCCATGGCGGCGGGGTGTCCATGACGATTCCCCCACATAAAAAAAGGATGCAGAGAGGAATTGGGAATGGGATAGATAGCCCCAGAAGTTCATTTCCCGATTAGGCGAAGACGGTGGGTTCGCATTGCCGGAGATAGGCACAAGACCAGCGCAGTTGTGCAGCGCTTTGGAGAGGGCCTATGTTCAGCAGTGAGTGTTAGTGGGTTGGTATGATGACGTCGAAATGATTACGCTTAAAGAAACCGGTACTAAAGATGTCTTTAGTGTACAAGTGCGATACCACTGTGGTCCAGTAGGTCGGATACTTGACTGGCAACCGGGAGGTCGCGGTTTCGAGTCCGGTTACTGCATGTGTACCAATAAGACTATTTTTCAGAGCCTATGTACCCAACGCAACGCTTATACGATGATGGACAACATCGTAATGTAACCCGCACCACAATGTTTGCGATCCCTATAACGGCGATGGGCTCACCCCCTGTCACGTTGGGTTAAATACTCTTGGTGAACCGTGGGCAAGTTAGCAAGAGCCTCTACCTACCCCGCTTTGGGATTAAAAGGCGTAAAGTGTACTTTTTTAAAGTAAAAAAACGGAACCTTTAGCATCGGGTGTGTGCTTCACCTCGCGATCGGACAGGGCAAAGAGCAACAACTCAGCATAGTTTCACGAGCATAACTGCTCGCGAATCGGAGTTTTACGTACGGAGCTCATCTAAACCAACTCTTCAATTTGCAGAACGGCACCTTCATAGGCGCCATCCTGTCAGCGGCGATGATAGCGTTCGCCGGCTTCCTGGTGCTGCTCGGTCATATGATGCCGGTGATGAGGTTACTGTCGCACGCCTCCTTCCTGCGGCACGTGCTCGAGGGCCTCGTGTTGGCGCTCTACGACTACGACCGCACGCCGCTCGATTGTAACGGCGACTTCTGTTTCTTGAAGTGAGTGGATTGGTCACTGTATTTTGTCTTAGTGCTGGATGTAACTGGAGCGTCTATGGTCCAGTTGGTCGGATACTTGACTTGTGATCGCGGAGGTCGCGGGTTCTCACCCCCTGTCACGTTGGATTCAATACGTTTGGTGAACTGTGGGCATTTGCTTTAGCAAGTGCCTCTGCCTGCCCGACTTTGGGATTAAAAGGCGTGAAGTGTAACTGGAGAATATAATCATATTATTCATTAAGTGTTTTGTACAATTTTACAATTTTGGGCATATGGAGAGAATGGATGAAAGTCGATTGACGAAAGAGATTTATATGGGTGATGTATTGGGCCGGGTGAGTGGAGATCGCCCCAGAAGGACATATACAGACCAGATTGGTGATGTCCTGGCCGAAGGTGGCGTGAAAAGTACCTACTCGAAACCGAAGGTCATGTATGAAAAGATGTATGAATGTAGATGAAGCGAAAGGGTATGTCAGGATCGTGACAAATGGAGATCTGTAGTCTCTGCCTACCCCTCTGGGAGACAGGCGTGAAGTGTATGTATGTACAATTTTACAAAATATTCACCCATAAAACACAGGACTTCGTTAGCATATGTCGTGAAAACAACAAAAAAAGATCTATCAATAACTCTATTATTAAGTCGGGTACCCAAAATACTAAGGTACACGCCACTGATAGATAGACCTACAGAAATAGCCTACTAAAATGGTGAGTTTAGTAGTTTTGATAAAATCGTAGTTAAAGTGTGGCGATGTTATCGATACTTAGTGTAAATACACACATCAAAAGTGTAGGGATCGGGTACATTTTAGAAGATTGTAATCAAGAATATATTTTTCAAAAACTGAATTCATTCATAATTTATTCAAAATGTGGTGATAAGTCATTGATACAGGCATGGGGAATTAGGTAGGAGACCAATCCAGAAGATTAGGTTTTATTTCAATATTAGATTTTTTAGAGCTAAAATGTTCTTGATCCCTAGACACTTTTGATGTGTGTAGTAAGACGCTGTCGATTTTTTGATGTCCGAGGAAAATTATCGATTGTTCAGAAACACCTGGCAGATTAGCTGCAACCATATTTTGTCTACTACGTATATTAACTTTCTGAATTAGCTTTTGTGGACACTCGACTTTTCGAAGTTTTCATGTAACCTTTACATCGAAAAGTAAAATGTCCCCCAAAAGTGTGAGGATGGATTTTAGACTCTATTGACGTTTGTTATTCAAATTACCGACTCCATCACATAAACCCGGGTGAAGTTTAGTGTACAATCTAGCTTTTAATTGTAGGTACTTAAAAATCTAGCTGTTAATTGCTAGATTTAGTGATTTTTTTTTGACTACTTTTTTTTTGTTTACTGTTTAAATAGGCAAGTATCCCTTATGTGATATCTTCTCTGCAATCTTTAGATAATTCCAGTGAAGACATTAAATAAGGTTCAAAGTATGTGTTGGTTAAGTGGCAATATAATAGCCTTTGTTTGATTAATGGTTAACATCAGGCAGGATGGTGGTCAAACGCTTGTTCATTGGAATAAAATAAAAACATGATGAAAGTCGATTGACGAAAGAGATTTATATGGGTGATGTAATGGGCTGGGTGAGTAGAGGTCGCCCCAGAAGGACATATAAAGACCAGATTGGTGATGTCCTGACCGAAGGTGGCGTGAAAGTACTCGAAACCGGAGGTCATGTATGAAAAGATGTATGAATGTAGGTGAAGCGAAAGGGGTATGTCAGGATCGTGACAAATGGAGATCTGTAGTCTCTGCCTACCCCTCTGGGAGACAGGCGTGAAGTGTATGTATGTAAAATAAAAACATCAAAAAGTGACCAATCTAACATGTAACTAACAATCATAAAATCTGAATTTCCAGACATCCAAAGGAAATCCTGAAGACTTTCAGCTACACGAAGAACAATTACTGGTATGACGTGATGATACTTGTCGTCGAGATGGTTGTGATCAGGTTCCTGGCGTACTGGACCCTGCGGCGTACTGTCAAGAGGTCCTCGTGACCATCATAGAACATTTTGTCCTAGGCATAATGACGTAAGCAACAAAAAATCGGTCAGCGGTTATAACAATAAGAAAAGGTCCATTTATTTT
Source organism: Conopomorpha cramerella (assembly GCA_012932125.1). Taxonomy (NCBI): domain Eukaryota; kingdom Metazoa; phylum Arthropoda; class Insecta; order Lepidoptera; family Gracillariidae; genus Conopomorpha; species Conopomorpha cramerella. The sequence continues at coordinate 12,564 of SJJU01015925.1, forward strand.
GGATCACGTCCACCTATGGCAGCTCGCGGTGCAGCAGTGCTGTGATTCTATCACTAAATTAATTAAAACGAATGATCGTTCTGACCACTGGTTAGAATAGGAAAAAAAGTCGTCGACCGATTGTGAGACCTGACTTAAAGTCGGTCGTGTGCGCACGGCCTTACTGCCCTCCTAGCAAAGCGCTCCAAGAAAGACACGACATAGAGAAATTTTGCGCTGTGATTGGCTGTTATGTCACACATCGTGCGACTCCGGTTGTTTCAACCAATGGTAACGCCTGGTTTTCCTTTCTTGGAGCGCTTTGCTAAGGGGGCTGGTTGAGACCTGTTATGATTTTCTGTACGTAATAATTGTAATAGCCAAGGTAAACCTGTGAACTGTAAATATGTCTTCTGACGCTGGGCCGGTCTCACTATTTTCTTATAGAATAAAACCATTGAACGGTATATTGGAACTGAGGAGGTTAGGATCAAAACGTCTTAATATAGGTCTAACCAAATTTGATGAAAAAAGAGGAAAACTTATACTACTCTTAGGCCCTTTCAGAAGAAAAACATAAATAATCCATTCCCTTGTACATATACATGAAATCTATTAATTCTCAAAAACAATTAAAAAAATAGTACATGGTATTGAAGTTATATATTTGAAAATGTACAAAAACCCTTAGGTGAAGATAAGCAAATTAATACGTTTTGATTCTAACCTCCTCACTATGGTTTCCACGATAACTAACTATAATAGGGCGTTTTTAGACGTTTGAAGTTCTTAAGTCAGCGGGTTTAGTGTTACTTTGATGTGGATGTTTATAAAAGTCCCAGAATGGGGAATTTTGGTCGACGTTGTTCCTACAGATACTGTCATTACTGTCAAACTTTGTTTGGAAAGTATGACAGTAATGACAGTTATCTGCCCGAAAATATGTCAGAAAAACGTCGAAGAAAATTCCCCATTATCACTGCAATGGGTAATGGCAAAAGTGGCATCGGACCCTGAGATCTAGGTTCTAAAAATTTACTTTTATTTTTGTGATAGTTCTTTTTGTTTATGGCAATGAAAGGAAAGAAACATAGATCTTAAAATAATTTAGATAGGACACTGGCAACAATTATTGGCACAAGATTGCCCATAAAAAAGTCAAAGTTAATATAATTTAGTATTTTGCTTGAAATATACGTACTGTGGTCTAAATAGATAAATTAATGACAGTGTATGATTTAAAACATTTTTCGTTACAATGTTCATTAATAACGTCACAGCCAAAAATTTATTTTAATAGAATGTTCTTTAAAGAATCTGCTGCAATTTCTTGGTGAAATTCAATATAACATTGTGCAGAAGAAAAATACTATAAAACCTAATACTACAACAAACTAAGCTACGATGTTATTTCTATGTAAACTTACCGCGTCAATAGAAAGAAAACTACCAGCAGAAAAGTTAATCTCAAAACTATTAATCGACACTCTACCTGTATAATTTCACATTAATATTTCATTTTTCACAATACTACTTTTAAGATATGATTGATTTCCCTTCTGATGTATTAGCACATCTGCTATTGCCAATTTGTGTTGTATACTGGTATCTTAACTGTAGAATTAGCATCGACATGACTAAGTTTGTATAGGTTGTTGAATAGGTTTGTTAAAGGTACTTAAGTAGGTAATGCTTAAGAACCCCGCAGATCACATACATTCGAAATTTTCCGTACAGAATGCGGCCATTTGAAGTAAAACCTACACTCAATTTCACATAACAATCGGTGGGAGTCTTTTTTTTCTACTTGAATCGCAACATTACGAATCCGAAAATGTGCGAACTACCTAACGATGAAATATTAGACAGCTCAATATTCTGATACCTAAGGCATTCAAGAACGATGATTAACTACCCGCCATAAAATACCGAACGACAGCCTTAAACCAAAGAGGTAATGTTTGACATTATTTCATGTTTAGCTTGAGATGATATTATATATTTTTAGTAGCATAGTTAAATGAAATGGATTTTTGTATAAGGTATAAAAATATAGGTATTTTGATGCATTAAATTCTAACATGAATGTCCTGTCAGTAATTTTAGCAATTGTGCCTTTAATTATGAAAAGCTGTGCCTTTCTAACTTTTATTGTCAAATACTTAACTATCGACTTACTTATGTAACATGAGAATTTCCCAAGAAAAATGATGTTTTGGATATACCTATCTATAACAATGTGTATGCAGGTACAGTCGGCCAAGAATCTGCTCTACCACCGTAAGGTTGAAACTCATACGAATGTCATTAAACATTAAGGTTCATTGTTCACTTGTCACAATATGCCAACTCTACCTTATTGATGTTTTAGTGACACAGGAAGTGCCATCGAAACTGATAGACCATTTTCTTGGCCGACCGTACATCACAAATTAAACCGTTTTTCATCGCTGAACATCCCCAACAGTTTGTTACATTGCAACGCATCTTTTTCATGATATTAAAAGTTTAAAACGGGCATTATAGCATGAAAATTAACCAAAGATAAGCATTCAGCTTACCTTCGTTGTTTGCCCGACGTTTCGACACAGTTACGCGTGTACAACTTTTAAAATCATGTCAGTGCGCGTTTTCTTAAAAAATGATGCCTATTTTTCAATTATTATTAATAGCCTACTGGATCCTTGATCCTTCAATAAATCTTCAAAAAAATCTTACCTAAAAAAAAATCCTACAAAAACTGCGAAATTCTTGCTGAAATAATATGCCTTAACTGTGTGAAATAATCACAGTCTTAGCCCCCCTAACAATGATCGGAATAACCCCCTAAATGACTCCAAAATGGCCTCAGAAATAGTTACCGAATTCAATGCCTACAATACAAGGTGACATGAATAGTTCCCCTTTTTTAAAACGGGGTCAAAAAGATTAACTACATTTTAAATTTATTTTAGTTTTAGGCCCATATTTCATAGTTCTTAGTTTGTAAGTAATGCAAGGTTGATGTGATATTTGAATAAATTAAATTAAGGTTTTAGATAAGTTATTTTTAGTCTTTAAGGTAAATAAATTGGATTATGACGACAAGAAATTTATGTGTATTTTTTTTTTTAGTTAGTCTACGTCTAAGTCTACTTTGTTAATTACTTGGCTTACTGTTAAGTCGTAAAAAGTTAATAAATTAACGAATATATTCCATAACCATACAATATGCAGAAGCTGGATGAGAGAGGCCGCAAACAGATCCTATTGGCGTGCAATTGGAGAGGCTTATCTCCACAATTACAGTCCACTTATGTGACAAGTATGGGCTGATGATGATGATGATTTAGGTTACCTGGAAGAAATCGCTATGAGCGATAAGGTCGCCTTTTGCAATTTTTCCATTGTATTTATTTACATTCGTAATGTACAGTGTGCAATAAAGAGTATATTCATTCATTCATACAATATGAGATATGATTCATAATACAATATGAGCTAAGGATTACTATTGTTACTTCGGACCCACATTTCGCTTTCATTTATTTGATTTTTAGCAGACTTCAAAAAGTAGGACGTTCTAAATCTGTCGGTTTTATTTTTAATATTTCATATATCAGTACTTTTTACTGGATGAACCGATTTGGATGATTCTTATTGTGTTTGAAAGCTCATGCTTCCCGGCTTGGGCTAGGTAGTAGGTTGGTACTATATACATATCGATATAGAGAATATTCCATCTATCGGGCACTTCACTATCTACGATTCAGTCAAGTACGATCTTTTTCACAGTAGGGTAACCACGAGTAAAAAAATTCCTCGTGATCACACCGGGGTGACAAAACGGGGTAACCACTAGTCCGACGGGATTTCTTGTATGTTAATGTTCATACCTATGTCTGTTCAATCTGATTACTTCATAGCTCACAATGAATACACACGTACTTATTTTTATTTTTCAATACAATAGCTCTACTATCAGAAAGTTAAAATCTAAGTTGTGTGAGTCAACGAAATGAAATTTCTGTCTGATTTCTTTAATTCTGATTCAATTTAGAGCTTTCGACAGTGAGAATAGTGTAGTACGTCGTGTCTAGGTCTCTTAACATTTTAGTTTGAACCTAAAACCAATCTGAATAGATACCAAATCTTCACAATTCAGTCTCTCAACGTCTTCTCATCATATTATAGCGTTACGCTTGCATCTCCAAAAAGTACACTGGGACTCATCAGACAGACAGATCTGAAATTGTGTTCTGTTATCTCTCAAAAATGTTTATTTCGTTGCAAATGAAAGCCAAAATTTATAATCAATCCGCGAAAAACAATACATCGTCAGCAGCGAATCAAAATTGCATATCTTACTTCAACTTCTTTATCATGATCCTGCGTGTGTTCGGTTTGCATACAAACCGCAACGCTACCATATTCACTTATTTGTACCACGTCACATTATGCATCGTTGTTCTCTCCTTGTATATCAGCCCACTAACTTTGAACCTTATGTTAGTCCTCCAGTATACATTATACGTAATCATTGTCTTCTGCACAAGGAATTCGCGATACGCATTCTTCGAAGAGATCACTAAAATCGACCAACTGTTCCTTAACGAAACACGTATTGAAGTCTATAAGTTAATCAACCGTATTATGATTTTCTTACTGTTTCTATCATTTACGTGGACAACAGTGTATTTAGGGAACGTACTTTATGAGAATAAAAACTTTTTAAGTGCTTACGTTTATTATGGCATTGCAATATTTATGAGGTTTTCTATGAATGCGTATACTATTTGGTGTACGTCCTATCTATCATTAATTCTGTGCCAAGTATTTGCTGTGAGACGCAAGTTGACTGATGAATGTCTGCGGGATCACAAGCTGGAAGACCAGGACAGAGACGTTGTCCTATCCAAAGTAAGAAACTGTATGTTCATGTACATACAGATTGTGAAAACTGTGGAGATGATCAATTGTGAACTGCATGCGTCGGTAAGTGTTTATTACTACTTATAACTCAATATTGTTCACCGGGTGTATAGGCGCGAATATAATCAAAGACAAGCTCGAGCTTTTGCATTGAGGGCAGTTACTTTCTATACCAGGGCCAATATTACCTTCAGATCGATGGTGTGGCTATGGGCAGCCCCGTGGCTCCGGTGTTAGCAAATATTTGGATGGAATATTTCGAAGAAAGAGCGTTAAGTCGCGAGTCCAGTCCCGTGAAGTTATGGAAAAGGTATGTCGATGATATTTTCTGCCTTTTCAAGGGCGACAGGCAAGCGGTGGAATTGTATCTTACTTATTTAAATTCGGTACATTCCAAGATTACCTTCACGTATGAGATGAAAAAAAAACAGGACTCGGCGTGGAAACCAGTGATAAACAAAATTAAATCTCGCGCGCAAAAAAAGATCGCCTTATACAGCTGATGTCATCAGTGTTGTGTGCCGAAATAGTGACTCTTTGAGGGTAGTTGCGGATAAGTGTCAAACCAGGGAACGTCGCAGCCGCCTCACTCCAGTCCACTCGTGACCACGGCGCATGCAACTGCATCGAAACGTCGAGTATAATAACAAAGGTAAGCTCGAGCTTGTCTTTGATTATATTCGCGCCTATATACCCAGTGAACAATATTGAGTTATAATGTCTGTGCCCGTTTCATTAAAAAATGATCTTTATTACTACTTTATTATTATTCTTCTAAATTATCACAGTTGCCCGACTCATTTTCTTGATAGGATACAATATGGGGTCTTCGTATTCGTTTTTCTAGTCCCGGGGCGCAGGACTACAGATCTCCAAACCTCCACAGAGAATCGTAAAAGAAAGCTGGTGTCAAGCAAGTGGTCAGCTCGACTGATCTCGCTCCCGACCTGCTCGGTTCTCACAGCGGGCGTTGGACTGGCATAAAATTACATAGTAGATAACTATTTACACAGGGTTAATGGCAAGCCAGTGTCGCAACATAGATCAGTGTGATCAGATACACTCAGTGATCAGTCACATGCCCAGCTTTTCCCGTGGGGGTCGTAAAAAGCGATCGAGGGAACTCTCCAGAGGAGGATCAGCAGCGCTCTCTGTAAATTAAACCACAACAAAACTGCGAACGCCAACCCGACAGCCAAGCGTGGCGATTATTAGCATTTCACCCCAATGAGCCTCCCCCAATGAAGTCCATGATACTTAATTGGGGGAGGCCCACGTCTAACAGTGGACGTCAGATGGATGATGCTTATCAGATCACACATAATTTGTTCCTAAAATGCTTACAGATATTGGCAACATTAGTCACAAACACACCAGATACGATCAGATACGTTTACTCGCGGATACATCAACAATTTCACCAAGTGCATTCT
>SJJU01015927.1:0-15451 GCA_012932125.1 Conopomorpha cramerella
TATGAGATTCTATCAATAGTGTATATTATTTTACCTCCAACTTAGCATTGTTTTGGAATATTGTCAGGGCTTTGTGTGTCAGCTGTGCAAAGCAGGAACTCAATGTAGCAATCTTCTGCCGGGCACCAAACACCACTTCTGGCTCTTCTGTTTCTAATTGTACTGCAAATAATGAATGTTGTATTATTGTATGGTGAAATATGAATGAGCAAACTCGGGCTCAATTAACACAAGAACATAATAACAAAAAATGTGACACTAGTTTCAGCATTATACAAGAAATCCTCAAGGTTTTGGATCCAAAGTGACATTTCCACCTTCCTATGAGGCATCATGACTCCAAAGGTTCTACCCTCCACAAATGTCAATAATAAGTGAGAGTGTGTAACAAAGATCTAAGGAATTTAGAAATTTAAAAAAAATAATTGATTACAGATCAATAGAAATAAATAAATTTACTAACCACACTAACATAAAAATGCTTCAGGCATGCAGTTAGAACTCAAAATCATAAAATGTAGGTAATACTTGCATGGCAATTCTTGACGGGCATTTCACTCATTTGACACTTGCCATGAATCATACAAAGCATACAATTACCTGAATAATGCATGGGTTATTTCCATACATGAGTCAGGTAATTTCTCCCCTCAAGAATTACCATGGAAATAAGATGTACTATGCACAACAGTGGACAGGTATGGGCTGATGATGATGATGATGATGATGATGTACAACTGGAATGTGCATCCAGCATATCTGAGGGTTTACACTTGAAGCGCAATTACCAGTGAGCCAGCTGAGAGGGTCAGTATGAAGGAATTGGGTCCCTTTCTTTGACATGGATTTTTAAATAAGGAACAAGTAGCATAGGGTAACAAATTTTTTTTCACACAGACTGCAATGCTGGGCAAGGTGGGCTGGTGGGTGGTGACACATGTATTCTACTTATTATATTACATTGTAGAAAGACACCAAATGCAGTACAATCAATTTTACCTGTAAGTAAAATGGGCATATGTATGTATGAAATAAATAATGAGTAAGTATAAAATGCAACTTGAGACTTTATAATGGATATCCAATGACTTTATTTTACAGATACATCTTTCACATTTGTAAGATACTTAATAAAAAAGGACCAGATAGTATTCTTTTTTTTTTCATGTTTGGTCACCCAGTGAGATGCGCAAAGCCCTTGTAGATGTTTTTGGTAGCAGTGCACATTCCAGTTGTATGTAGTACATACTAAAATAAATAAATGCATTGATGATCTTTCAGAATATGGCCCAAAAGTGACAAAAAAATTAAGTTGTTCCTACTATTCTAATAAGCATGAAAAGTACCTATTGGAAAGTAATTGTAAACACCTGTAAAGATAAGTATACCCATGCAACAAGTAAATTATGAAGTGTAAAAATATAATGCTTATTTGTATACAGTACATAATTATTATTTAATTGTAATTATTCCACCAAAGTAGTTAATATGAGCAGATAAATTAAAGACACACAAAAGTTTTCTTCTGAAATAATTTCTTTGTTCAGTCATACAATAGGGATTGTAAGTCATGTATAACATGCAGATTCAACGTGACATTCCGGATATGTTACATTATCATCCAAATTAATGTAATTTACAACAAGATATACATAAATGTATGTTTATCGAGTAGTAAGAATGAACTCAGGACCAGTGATGTATTTCCTATAAATTCAATGATTTAAGCATTTATGACACGTCACACTGAAAGAAGATGAAAAGTAGATGTTATTATACTTACATAATGAAGTATTTAGCTCTACACAAGCTTTATCAAACTCTTTTTCTAAAATATCTAACCACCGAAAACCTATTCCCGAAGTCGCCATTTTTACAATAACAACATAAATAAATAAATGTCAATCTACGTAAACGTCAATCTATTTGTCACCCCGCCTGTGTGGCCTGAATCCAATGTTTCTAAATCCGAAATAAGAAACACTAAACAACAGATAGGTAAATCGAAGTATAGACAGCGTATCGTGGCTTTCGATTAGCGCACTAGCGCGACACGGAGGCGAGGAAGAATTGGTCGCACTCGGTAGACTCTGAGCTCGAGGAACATGGGGAGAGATCTGTAGGGCCCTATGTATCATTATGAATACTTATTACCTACTACCTAAATCATCGGAATATGATGCGAGACCATTGATGATTGTAGATGTTGATCATGCCCGCCGGGATACCCGTAAACCTCATAGGTAGATAAGTACTTTTCTGGAAGGCATTTAGGTAGCTTTTCGTGGCGAGAAAGTCAAGTAGGTCTCTACCTGCGTAGGACATAATATCATAACAACCAGAAGCTAAGAGGACCTACGGCACGACGAAGTGACCTACCCTCCTCTATTGGATTGTGTTCAACATAGTAAACTGTAATACCAACCTGCAGAAGACTTAGGACCCAGGTATCGAACATGGTCTTGGCAATTACTTACTTATTATCAAGTGGTTTCCTCGACAAACAACGTTAGTTTCACAAGCCTATTCATTCACCACAAGCCCTTCCTACTACCTACCTCTCGGCGTACGGGCCTCTCTATGGAGACGTGCGAGTCTACTAGCTCAAGTGCCAAGCTACGGAAATAGCGCAATTTTCAAGCGGATCGTCCACCGCCAACTAAACTATGTTAGTTAGCATAGCTAGCATAGTTGGGTCAGTTTTTCATACTGTGGTTTTTCGTTTGGTGGACGCACATATAAATTAAGAAAGACCTCCAGACTGTAGGTTCTGAGCAGGAAACACAGACTTCGGCCATTCCACATCCTGGCGGTTCGCGCTATGGATGTGGAATGATAAATGATATCGCGTAAATGATATATCCACCTGGTACGGAAGACGTTTTGCCGTTCTGCTGGTTGTCGTATTGTAAAAGCGCGATGGGGGTATTAGGCTATGCAACTCTGTGACACACTCTCCGAAATGCACCCGACAGAAGACAGATAGGCCCACAACCTTGCGGCGATGCTCTAGGCTTTGTAGCCGAGCATCAAACAGCCTGTTGTCACTTATAGGCCTTCTAACACGCCACTCTATTGGTTCCAAAGCCTCAAGCTGTTATTTTGCTGATCCATCCCAAAGATGAGAGCAGTATTCCATATACGATCGAACGTGTGCTTGATATAATGTGAGCTACTGTTGCTACTTGCACCCCACCTTCTTTTGCCCACTAAGTGCGAATACCATACAATGTAATTTGTAAAAATTTGCCCCGTTTTTATATATTTACTTTTTGTTCGAACTTTGTCTCCTTTAGGAGTTTGTTACTTACCTAATTAATGAAAAACATATCCATTATGCTGCATTGCAACATCCATAAGTATATCATCCATACATAACCTACGTACAGATGTAAGTATACTTTATTGGCGGTGAAAACAAAAAAAAACATGTGTTAAAGCATTCGATCGTAGATATTTATTTTATTATTCCGGAACTTAATAAAAAATAAAATAGATTAGCAATTATAGTGAAGTACTTAGGTGGGTACCTAACCGAGACATTACAAAATAAAATAATTTCTACATTATGAAAAGAAACTGGTATAAATCTATTCTAATTAAACAATCAAATTAGTTACAAACTTAAAATATTATCTACTTACTATAGAGAAATATAAAAAATACCTACCTAATAATAAGCTAAAGTTAAATTATACCTACTCTACACGTAGGAAGTAGAATTAATTATAGATTTTGTTAGTAAATAATCTGTTTGAAATTATAATTATGTCCCTATTGAAAGCATGTCACTTAAAGATGGTATGAACCTAATATTCTAGCTGAAAGGTAATGTCGGCAACAAAAATCGATCCATATCACAATTGCCAATTTTATACTGACTTTACCTATTATGTACAACATGCATATAATAAACAATAAGCATGCATTCAGGTAGGTACAATATGCGTCCACCGTAAAACAAATTGAGTAATACAAATTATGATTATTTATAGAAATGATTGGGGCAAACAATTTATTACAGTAGCAGTGAGTGATATAATAACCTAGTTTGACGAATTACAAGTAAAAATGGGAGCATATTTTTTCGCAGTAGTTATGGAATCAAAGTAATTTACAGACATGAATCTCACTGGTAGACGATATTTTAACACTAAATCCTCCAATAGCAACTAATTGTATGCAATAAATAAAACAGTGACTGGGATATTCAGCGTACCAGCGCATATATCTTGTAACGAGGAGAAAAAATATAAGTTGCCACATGCTTATTCTTGTATTTATCCTCCTTGTTTAAGTTATTACCATTAAAAAAAAAACTTCAATATCCAGTTGAGTTATTCCAGTTATAAATAACGTTTACTCTGCTATACAAATGAATAATAATAGTAGTAGATTCTCAGACGCACGTTTTCAAAATAATCCACGCAATTATGGACACATTATATGTATAGTTGAGATATTTAACATAGCTATTTAGCTATACATAAAACATTGTTATAGTTTCATAGAAGTTATAATAGAGCCATGGCAGTCGATCTAGTCTTTCATTTAATAGTTTCTTATCGTAGAATCAGATGACAGACCAAATACAAATAGACAGGACGTGCCTAAGAAGTTATAGATGTCACCCGCCGACAGGATATGGTGCCGTAGGTACATAATAAAAACGTGTGACAGAGATAGATATACATGTTCTGTTATCCTTATCAGATAGGTATGCTACTTGTTTGCTAACGTGTGGGCCAAAAAATGTATTGCATATTTTGTAGGTTCAATCAAACCGCGGACATAAAAATCTAGCTTATTAGAGTAAACTCATTTGTATTTGGCTTGACATCAGACTTCTATTAATTGTTTTCAGCACAAATATAATAGTAAAGTTGCTCATTGTTAGTGTGACATAGAACATATTGCAATAAGGGCTACGTACAATTAGTGGGTCAAACATACAGAAATTATTCAGGTACAGTTGGCCAAGAAAATTGTCGACATTCTAAGGATGAAATTCATATGAATGGTGTTCGACAAGAAAGTAATATTTTTCCTATTAACTTTCTACACAGGTAGTGTCATCAAAACAGAGAGACCACTTTTTTAGCCGACTGTACCTGCCTATACATCAATACACACTTTTCACATAAACAAAGTTCACTGTTCTCTGTTAGTCTGTCTGGAATAGGACACTTATCAGTATTTTATTATTTTTGGTGACAGAAATTGTTTTACCAGTCCACGCAATTTAGAAAAAAAAACCTGTAATACCTACCTACCCTAGTTGTTTCCGTAGACATAGTACTTAAATTCAATCTGGCGGCCTATTGATCATCTTCAGTCATAACCCAGTAGGCAAAGACACACAGTCATGATGGGCTTACGTCACATCACGTTAGCACTTATGCTGAATAATGGTATAAATATATAACAGTCTTCGTTACGACGGATGAGTCGTAGGCCAACTCAGGAAATATGCCCGATGGATCCACGATCGAAACGTTTACATACGCATGGAAAGCTGAATAACCACAATGCAGGATTTCTCATTGTAAGTTTAACTCTTAGCTTCATTTTTTTTTTCTTTGTCTGAACAGAATCCTAGCATTCCTAAATGTGGCGGCGTGTACGTCATGGGAAAATAAAGCAAAACCAAAAAGTTGTCTATGGTTAAACACTGTGTTCATACGTTTTTTATTAGACCTTTGAAAATAATTTAAAATAAACAATCTATAGTTGCTGTTGTTGGAGAAAAATTATACTTAAGGGTTAAGGTCAATACATAGATAGAGACAGATGCTGGACAGCTCTCCCGTGCAAATAATTATCAACTTTTTATTATATTACTTATGCAAACTATACAATAGAGGCTCTGGTTAGTTTCCATACATCGGCAGGCTATTCGACCGTAGATCAATCAGTTTTATTCACAGAATCTCCTGGTACCTACCTCATTTACTTACATAACCACAAATATTTCGTGTAATTCGAAACTAGAACAACCGACAACTCGTTCAACCCTTTGGTATCATCTAGTATTATTAAAAGTAGGAAGATTCTCTCAATAAATCCTAAAGGCCCGTACTTAAGGAGTTATTTTATGTACAATTTCAACAACCATTCGTTACATATACACTTCCATTATATTACATTTCCTACCCCATTCGGACCAAACATATATGGTTATCTGAGCATGAACTACAATCGCCACCGTCGAGAATACTTCTGCGACCAATAGGATAGGAGAAAGAGAACAATTCTTGGCTTTCGCCGATGAATAATAATCTTTAAATGGACTTGAAATTAATTCTCAGTCAGTAATTAAGCACATATTCCCATGAAGATGACTTGACTTGACAATGCCATTTCTTCGTATGATGGCAGACTTAGTAGCGAAAGGTGGTAAATTCCTAGCATAATAATAAGGACACAAGGCTCTACATTTAGTAGGTATGCAAGTATATGAAAATACTTCATAAAGTTTGGAATCCATCAGAAGAACAGTGAAAACTAAAAACAAACCACATTTACATATAAGTTTGCATCAACACGTTACCCTACGGCCCTATATTCAACACACAATAACGATAAATGCAATCTTAAGTAACTATACAATATTATTTATATGTATAATATAATATGCTAGTTTATATTACAAAATATATGTAAATTGTATAAACAAAACACTGAAGACATTAATGAACACTTTAAATTCAAAGACACTGATGTAGTATACACATACCTACACTTACACATTTATAAATAGTATAATATGTTTCTTAAAATCAATTTATTTGCTACAATTGTGCTGGCATACTTTTACAAGATAATACTACCTAAAAATGTATGCCATATAACACGCGTAAAATATGAAATTACATAGTTATTGCCTCGCCTGAATAAAACTTTTGCATGCAAGTATAATGGTACTCAACATCATTGTTAAACAAATTCAATATGACAGGTACCTAACTAGTATGACATGTGTTAAAATAAAATCATAATGGGGAATTTTCTTTGACGTTTTTCTGACAGGTTTTTGGGGCGGAGAACTGTCAATACTGTGAAACTTTGTTTGGAAAGTATGACAGTATGACAGTTCTCCGCCCCAAAATCAGTCAGAAAAACTTAAAGAAAATTCCTCATTGTGTTAGTAATAGGTACCTAAATACATAAATTATTCGTAAACTCCGTTGGAAAAATCATACTTTGGAACACACACAATCTACTTTTCTTACACAATACTGTTAGGCCTAGCATGGGAGTCAAGACAAACGCGACATAAGATAAATACGCGAAGTGATTAGCTATTGTCACGTTTTGGGCTATTTCGTTTCCACTTGTTTCCACGAACCGTAATGCTAGAGGGAGGAAGCTGTTTTAGACAAAAAATATTGATATCACAATTTGTGTCAGCTAAGAATATGTTGATAGTCTATCACTATACATAAGTATGAAGGGAAATACACAATTTAAATCTGAAGCTTAAGCTTCTAGGAGATCAGCATACAGAGCATGTATGTATCTATATCCTATTTGATAAACAGAGAAAATATTGGAAAGGAATTATGAAACCAAAGAGATTATATTTGTACCTATTCCTAACATCAACAACAAACTATTCTGTTTGAAATCCATCTGTAATTTGTAAAACCACATCAGTACCTAATCTATTGTAGGTGAAAAATTATAATAATTATGTTTACATGACATGAGACAATTACTACAGAGATTAGATTACCTGCATCTTCAACAGCATTCATTCATACAGATACTTAACTACTGACAATTAACTAAAAACTTTTACTACCTATCACATATTTCACTACCCTAATGCACCCAAAACATCAGGCCTATCTCAGTTTAATTAATCCTCTTACCAAAAATCTCCAAAATCCAAAATCCTTGACACATCAGGATTATACTTTATGTAGTTAGCACATCATCATCATCATCATCAGCCCATACAGCTAGCACACGATTGAAGTCAAATCATGCTACTCTTTCACATGTGTTACTATTCTCACTTAATCTCATACCCTGTGCATATTTAAACAGTATCAGTTCCACATTGACAAAATTCAAGAAATTTTGGTGACAAGATGTCTCTCATGCTAGGCCTATTGTCATTTCAATGATGATGGATGCAGGTAATCCACTGTATATGTTTAAATTAACTTTTGTTCATGATAAGTTAACTTAAGAAAAAATAAACAATGTTTGTACTAGCATTCATTAAACACTTCCATATAAGGTGTTTATGTTTACTGTATTTAGATACCCATTGCATTAATTTGTTAATGGATATCATAATGACAGAATAAATATACATATAACATGTAGGTATAATGATTCAGACACTTGCCACATAATAACTATACATACATTTCATGTTTAAATTTAAACTATAGCAATTAATGCTCTCTACTGAACTAAAAGTACTATTATATTATCACACATCCACTTTTCTCTTGTATATTTCCGTCAGCTCGTTCAATCTCGGAAAGCATTGCATGGAACATATCCGTCACTGACTGAAATGCATAAAACAATGTCTTAGTATTTAGTAATATTAACATTATTTTTTAAATTTAACATGGAATATTTGATAATATTAGTTGTTCACCATTGAGACGAACATCACATTTTGTATTAGAAAATCACTGTAGCCATCAATACTTTGTACCTCTTAAACCACTGAACTCTATAAACCCTTAATAAGCTGTGCCATTCAAAGTGACATTCAATTATGTGTCGAATCAAAGGACCATGCTGTATGACCTATGGAATGTCTCCGAAAACTAAAAGTAATACTCAGTTTATAAAAAATTAAAATAAATACACTTCACGCCTTTAATCCCAAAGAGGGGTAGGCAGAGGCACTTGCTAAAGCAAGTACCCACGGTTCACCAAGCTATTTAGCCAACGTGACAGGAGGGTGAAGCCCATCGCCGTTAATAAGAGGAGATTCTCAGTTTTAATGCATGTTGGCGATACGGCCGAGTACCAAATGATTGGTGCAAAGCCGTAATCGTTCCACTTTATAAGGGTAAGGGCTCACAGCAGGATTGCAAACATTACCGAGGAATCAGCCTTCTTAGTATCGTCGGCAAAATGTATGCCAAAGTGTTGATCGAAAGGGTAATACGTGAGACTGATGAAAAAATCTGGGATGTACAAGCTGGTTTTAGGAAGGGAATGGGATGCACCGACCAAGTCTTCTCTTTGCGCCAGGTGACGGAGAAGTTTTGGCTAAAAACCAAAAGGTTTTCTGCGCTTTCATGGACTTAGAGAAGGCTTATGATCGGGTACCCAGGAATGAGTTGTGGCCCTTGCTGCTGTCCCGGTTCAGGTTGGACAAGACCTTGGTACGGGCTTTGAAATCACTTTATAATAATTCCAGTGCCTGTGTCAGGGTAAACGGGACCTACTCAGACTGGTTTGGCATCCATAGAGGTGTCAGACAGGGATGCGTAGCGTCTCCGTGGCTGTTCATTCTGTTCATGGACAGTTGTTTGGAAGATCTGAAAGGTCGTGATTGGGGTCTAGATATGGGTGGTTTAATCATCAAATGCCTTTTATATGCTGACGATCAAGTCCTTTCTTGATCTTCTTGCACCGTCGGCGTATGAATTGCAGCAGATGATTAATTGTATGAATGAGTCATTGAAAAGGAAAGGAATGAAAGTGAATGCTAGTAAGACCAAAGTAATGGTAGTCGAAAATAATGAAAGGACAGTTTTGTGAGTGCATGATTGACGGTGAGAAAGTTGAACAAGTGGATGAGTTTGTATATTTGGGATCTCTATTTACAGGTGATGGAAAGTTTGACAAAGATTTTGAAAGAAGAGTGAGTGCGGGTAATAAGGTTAACGGTGCCCTTCGCAGTGTTATGGAGAGCCAATTCATGTCGAAAAAGGCAAGATTGGCTGTCCATGACGCTGTACTGGGACCTACCTTAATGTACGGGAGTGAAAGTTGGGTATGGCAGAAGAAGCATAAAAGTAAAGTCAATGCCGTAGAAATGCGGTCATTGCGGAGCATGAAAGGCGTGAAATTGAATGACAGGATAAGGAATAGTGTGATAAGGGAAAGTTGCGGTTTGAAGGAAGAAGTAGTGACCAAGATTGAAAAGGGAATGCTTCGGTGGTTTGGGCATATGGAGAGAATGGATGAAAGTCGATTGACGAAAGAGATTTATATGGGTGATGTAAGGGCCGGGTGAGTAGAGGTCGCCCCAGAAGGACATATAAAGACCAGATTGGTGATGTCCTGACCGAAGGTGGCGTGAAAAGTACTCGAAACAGGAGGTCATGTATGAAAAGATGTATGAATGTAGATGAAGCGAAAGGGGTATGTCCAGACCGTGACAAATGGAGATCTGTAGTCTCTGCCTACCCCTCTGGGAGACAGGCGTGAAGTGTATGTATGTATGTATGTATAAAAAAACAAACTACTCTAAAGTGTTCCTTGAGTACCTACATACTGATTATTATATCAGTACAGGCCAAGTTTCGGAAAGACGAATTCCAAGCCTTTTGGAGCATTGTGGCCTAGTGATCAGATACTTGGACCTGCAATCGGGAGATTGTGGGTCTATCCATACAAAAAAGGCCTAGAATTCAGCTGGTATTAGATGTGTACCAAGGGTCCCATTTTCCTATGTATGCATGCAGATGCAAAGGACAACATTGTGATGAAAAGATTTAAGGGTGGGGTTTAAGGGAGGGTTAAATATACTTGGTAAATTGTGGGCTTGTTTGCTTTAGCTCTCAGCCTATCCCGCTTTGGTATCAAGTAGGATGATATGCATTTACTTTGTTTCTGTGATGTGATATGTTGATTTCAATATCTTGACATACAGGAATTAGCATGTCTATGGTTTGATCTTTAAACAATTGAAATAATAATAATAATAAATAAATAAATATTTTTACAACAACACACACATTGCCTTCATCCCATGTTAAGTAGCTAAAGCACTTGTGTTATGGAAATCAGACAACGAGATAATAATATATTTACTTATATTTTTTTTTATTATTTAAATATATACTTAAATGAATAAAACACCCAGACACACCCAACAAGTGTCAAGATCATCACCTAAGCACCTGTCAGCGGTGGGAATCGAACCCACAACTCTAGGAGCAGAGGCAGACATGCTGACCACTACACCAACGGGGTAATATTGACAATGACAGTAATTTAATGTGAAAGTAAAGACTAGTCTTGACAGTGTACTCACTTCATTTTGTTTGGCACTCGTCTCAATGAATGCTGCCTTCCACCTGTCAGCCAAACGCCTACCTTCTTCTGTACTTATCTTCCTCTCCATGTGAAGGTCAGTTTTGTTACCCACTAATACAATAGGGACGCTGAAACATTAAAAGTTGGTAAGATTAAGTATAGCTTAAACCAAATATAAAAAAGTAGATACCGCATACAATCGTTAATATCTATATACAGGATGGAAAAAATGTATGGACCCTGGAGGGGAACTACCATACCCAGTTAGCATAATATCAGGCAGCATAATATTTAGATACCATTTTGATCTGTATGATTTACTTCTTGGTATGAGGATTGTCATAATTTAGAAATTATAAAATGCAGTATTGTCCAGACTGATCAGGATGTACATGCATAATTCATGCTTACATTTCATTTTTATACTGGTATTGTTTAGTTTTAGAAAGAACTAGAGCAGTTAAGTTTAGTACTATTCCAATGAACCTATATGTCCACCAGCATTATTGAACTAGGAGTCACCCATACACCCTATAGGAGTTAAGATGTATTCCCAAAAACTGACAGTATTTTGTGTTGCTATTGCAATGATGATGATGATGATGATTGTAGCTATTGATATGTATACACTAAACATGGGGGTTAAAACTTCCAAGTGAATAATTAGACACAATACAAATAGATAAACATACTCACTGAATTTTGCCAACCATGTCAAGTAATTTGTCGTAAATGATTTGAACAATTTTGAAACTTTGCCTTGAGGTTATAGAGTATACTAAAACATATCCATGAAAATCCATACTATATTGGGGAGGAAATATACTGTACTCGTCTTGACCAGCGGTATCCACAAGCTTTACGTCATATTCTTTTGCATTTAGCCGTATGAACTTTGTGAAAGCTGAAAACCAAGAAATGAGTAATGTTATTTTGGAATAAAAAGGCCAGCTTAAAAAGCAACAGAAAAACGAAAAGAAACTTACTATTTTCAATTGTTGGATCGTATGAATCGACGAACTGCCCCTCAACAAACTGAATTATAAGTGAAGACTTCCCTAAAACAAAAACATCCTCATGTTATCTTGCTATTGCGACGCAAAACCATAACAAGAGAATACAAAGTTCACTTACCCACGGAACGATATCCCATCATTGCAATCTTTCTCTGTTTAGACGGCATTTTAATCTGCAATTTTCAGTTCAAATTATATTAAATTCACCAAATACTACAGAAAAATTATCAATTACTTTTTGTGTTGATAGTAATTCCAGGAACGAAATGTGCTGGTAATTTGACATTGACTTGACTGACAGCATGCAGAGGGTCACTCACTTCTTGTTCAGTTCGTGCAGCTTGCTTTACTCATTCATGATCAAAACTACCAAAAAACAGAAACTAAAACATAACTTACCCCCATTATAATGTCTTAACGAAAAAGTATTAATTAATATGATTGAATGTGCACATATTAGTAAATAAAATTAATTGTTGTTTATCTTGTAATATATGGCTTTAAAGTTTGAAGTCTATCATATATTAAAAAAAATATGACGTTTATTTAGCTTAAAAAGTTATTTTGCTTGCGACTTTGCACATTGTTTTGGTTGGTCGCAAAAAGTTTATTTTTGTTTTTGCTTGTAAAGCGCAAACAAACACTCAGTCATTGATATAAAATTGAACAAGTATTTGAAACACATTCCTTATTTGGAAACTATGATTGAACCCCAAAAACCCAGCCCAGAAGACTGCTGTGGTGGTGGATGTAATCCCTGTGTATTTGATGTTTATGAAAAAAACATGAAGTTGTACCAAAATGCTATTGAAAATCACGATACAGGTCAACACAGGGTAAATGGAATAGATGAACTGAAACTAACTAGCTTTAGCCTTATAGACATTATAGAACTAAATCATAACCACAGAATTTTAAAATTCAAACAGGTCTGTAATGAACATTTATGGTGGCACTCAGGTGCTCATTTTATTCTCCATATAAACTGTAATAGTATAAAATGCAACAGAGCATATACTCCAGTTAAACGAGCATGTCAACCTGATGAATTTTGTGTAATAGTAAAAGTTTATAATGAAGGTGTAGCCTCAAATTACTTGTTCTCTTTGAAAATAGGTGATGAAACACTTTGGCGAGGACCATACTATTCTTATACTTATTGTGCTAACAAGTGTAAAAGATTAGTGATGATTGCACAAGGGACAGGTATAGCACCATTTTATGGTATTATTGAACAAGTTTTAAGCAATGAGGATGATTACACACAAGTGATGTTGTATTATTGTACACAGAGCCTAAGCTCTATTTTGTTTCGAGATGAGCTTTTCTCATTGCATTCAAACTGGAATTTTACATATAAAATATATTTAGGCCAACCATGTGACAGCAATAGTCTGAAGTATAGAGAACCAGTAACTTGTAGAAAAATGGATTCTAAAGATATACAGTGCTTATTGCCTTTTGCAATCAATGATACTTTTTTATTATGTGGTTCGGAAATATTTATGACTAGTTACAAAAAATATATTTCTGAAAATAATGTTCAAGAAAGTAATATTGTTACCTTTTGATTGTTTATATAAATTAATCTAACTATCTCTACCTCTGCTATAAATGTAGTTTTATTTATCTTGAACCATTGACCTCTTTTAGCGCCATCTAGTGGACAGAAGCACAACTAAATTCTGCCGCGACATCTAGTGGTAAGTTTAGTATCCTATATTTAACATAAAAATACACTTTAGGTTTTTTAATCTCAAAGCGGGATAGGCCGAGGCACTTGTTAAGCAAATGCCCACGGTTGAAGCAGCATATTTAACTCAACGTGACTGTTGATGGGCCTACATATAAAATAAAACCCTTAGGTAAAGCCCACCTATCTAATGAGATAGGTCATTCATGAATCATTAATCGAAAAGAAGCAGTATATAGTTTCCTTCTTGAACATAAGATTACTTGTAACTACGCTTTTTCTTTACCTACCGACGATACAGAAACTATGGTCGTAATGCTCAATATGATTTACTGGCACGTAATATCGATCGATTGCAACAAGATTGTTCCGATAAACAATTGGCACTCAGCACTATTACATAGGTACTAATAGGGTGTTACTAACTACTAGTTGATATAGTGAATGTCAAGGCAATTTTAATTCAGTATGTACCTACCGGTGCAGTACCGCATTCGTATAAAAAAAGAGTGTGAAAAATAATTTATATTGCATTCAATAAAAAATACTTTGCCACAATTTAATGGCTACAGATAGTCCAGAAATAAAAGAATCACCATGGCTAACTTGGATATGGTCATGGGTGTGTATTATTTTTTTAGTCGAGATATAAACAAAAAAATAAGTTCTGCGTGTAAAACCGTAATGTGGAATTTTCGTACTGGAAAGTGGCAACACCGTCGCCGGGACTATGGATTTATTTTCGCGCCGGCGCGAAAGAAGAGTTCATACATTTTGTATTATCGTGTGTTACGAGAAAATATCTAACGAAATCAGTTTTGTTTCATATTCATAACGTTAACTATTATTTAAGTAACCTATAAATTATGTGGAGATCTGATATAATCATAGAGTTCGCAAATAATGTTAAATGTTTTAAATAATAACAGAGCGATTTTATAAATCGAAAGAGTGAAGTGATACCAATCGACCTACTTTATTCACAGTGCCCAAGTTCAGCAACAATGGCTTCCATCGTCCTGAAAAGCTTATCAATCTTACTAGGATTATTTTTCATATTCGTCGGGACCACGAAATTAACGCCAATAATTTCCAAAGAGCTTCATAAAGATTTGGTGAGTACAACATCTAGTTACGTAGCTACGTAATTTTCTCTTAGGGTTAGTATGATATAAAAGGTCGCAAAATGCATTGGATAATTCGTTTCGAAGCGCTCTGTGATAGCTATTTTAGTATTTGGCCTGCCGCCTAATGCCAGCTCGGCGGGGGCTGGCTTGCGACACCCAATGTCGCGTGGCGCGTCGGTGGCAACCGAGGGGCGCCCCTGCCGCCACCGCCGCAACACATTCAACTAAATAATCAAAGCACCGGTACTTAGTTATCAACTTGTCATTATTATCAAACCCTAACATTGTGTTTTGTTCCCTATTGTTATTCGCCAAGTACACCTACATAGGTACAGTCGGCCAAGAATCTGCTCTACCCCCCTAAGGTTGAA
>SJJU01015931.1:0-13012 GCA_012932125.1 Conopomorpha cramerella
TATGCTAGTAAGCATTTGGGCTGTAGTTTATTAGTTTATAGGGACAGAAAGGGGGAAGAGAATTTGTTGTATACTATGTGTTGATACCTATGTACATACATGAAGCTGATACTTAGTAGTAAAAAGAAACCGACCAAGAGCGAGTCTGACTTGCCAATGAAGGGTTCCGTAGCAGCACTAGCAGCAGGTAGGTAACATAGTAATATACAAGTTTTTGTACTTCGTTGTAAGTTTGATCGACGTGTTATCTACTATATAATAAAGTAGGTAAGTAATTTGATTTATGACTAAAATAAAATAAAAAAATAAAATAAAATGACGTTTAAAAACAGAACTATTGGCTAAATCTGATTCAAAGCAATTTTCGTTAGTAGCTTGTATGTACACCTTGTATGTACACCTTACATCATATATTTTTTCAGTTTTATCATGCCCATATTTTAGAAGTTGGAAGAGTCTCACGCGCAAACTATTCAGTTTAGTAAAAATATATATAAGAAACCTCAACATCATTTTAAAATACCTATTGATAGATATCCCACACGTATAGGTTTTATTATTGGTATTAGGTTTGATTTTATTTTAAAATCTTAATGCGGTTTTCAGAATACTTACAGCTACGCACCAAATTTCAATAATGTAGCTCTTATATAAGTAGTTTCGGAATAAATTGGCTGTGACATACGGACGGACGGACAGACAGACAGACATGACGAATCTATAAGGGTTCTGTTTTTGCCATTTGGCTACGGAACCCTAAAAAGACATAAATACAGCTGACACTTTTACCTGCGAAAGTAAGGTAGGAAGAATACAACACATAGTACAAATAAGTTATACTAAAGTAAACGGTCCGTTGCACATTGGCTCTTGATAGAGTTCGCACAAATGTTGGTACATTTACGTACATATATTCCCTCCGCGGTAAGAGCGTTATGCTAAAAGTGTATGGAGTATTATACACGTATTTCATAAGAAAATCCCTAAGTGGTTCCAATAGTATGAAATAAATAATAAAACACACTTCACGCCTTTTAATCCCAAAGCGGGGTAGGTTCATCTAGCGTGTTTAACTCAACGAGACAGGGGGTGAGCCAATCGCTGTTATAGGCTTCACACACCTTGTGGTGTGCGGGTTTTATCGCGATGTTGTCCTTCACACGAACGTTGCGTTACGTACGACTCTGAAAAGGAGTCCCATTGGTACACGTCCAGTAGCCGGACTCGAACACGCGACCTCCCGGTTAGAAGTCAAGTATGCGACCAACTGGACTACAGACGCTCTTAAAAAATAATAATTAAACAACACATCACGTAATTGTAGTTATAGGTAAGTATCAGTGGCGTGCACACCACCTACCTTAGTATTTTGGTCACCCGACCTAATAATAGAGTTATTGCTAGATCTTTTTTTGTTGTGCTCACGACATAGGCTAACCGAAGGTCCTGTGTTTTGTGAGTAGATAGGTAGGTACCTGTATTTCGTAAAGACGAGCTACCTATACATAGGTGTGAATCCTTGGGGATTACTGCCTACCTTGTCGTATAAGCCAGTGCACGCCACTGGTAAGTATACACAACGTGAAATCAAGCTCGCAGGTCACCCTACAGTCACTAATCTAGGTACCTACGATCGCCTAGTGGCCGGCGCGTTTTCCTTTCGCTTATCACGACCGAAACAAAAGGAATCTGCCTATCCCGGCCGACCGCCTCCCAACGAACGCGCGCCGACTCCGGCCACTCCTATCTCTAACAACATAAAGTCTATATTCCACGTAACAATGTTGCACTGTGTAAAACTTTCGTTCGCAGTCTCTACAAGTTGAGCTGTAATTTGATACTACAATGTATGGCAGAGGGGGGCAGTGAAAGTGTTTAGTGTGTGGTTTTCCTTGGCTCGCTCCGTTATCATATCAGCTGATGATAGCGCCCCCACCATTGGCCGGCGCGGCAGTGTGCGTCGGGCCAGCGTAGAGGACGCACGCACGCTGTCGCGCCCGCGGGTGATGGATCCCCGCGCACGCCCATACCTCGAGGACATCGTCGGCGACCAGGTACAGTGACGAGTTATTAACAGTGAGCCCCCCTCCCCCCGACATTGTGGAGTGCCACCGTGCATCTGGAATAACCAGCCGCTCTGGACACCTTGGATGTACCACCTCTGTAGTTAGTGTTGCGCGCGAAGGTATCTACCAAGTGGTTTTGGAAAGTGTACTGCGTTTGTTTATGCCGGTGTTGAGTCTAGGTAGGTTCGGTTATGTAGTACTAATTCGCAAATATCCGTTGGTTTAGTGTACGATATACTTATGTACCCAATATGTAAAACAAGTGGGTGCGGTTCGAATGCAATTAGTAATTATATAGAAATGGCTAATTGTTATTAGCATAATGGTGATTTGATATTTGCAATACGTTTTATATTATCCGTAAAATAAGCGATTAGTGTTTTTTTTTTAATTTAGCACATCAGAAATTAATTTACATGTCAGTTATAACAATTAGCCAGCGGATTTACGCAAAACGCTGGCTAGGGGTACCTATGCATATAAATTTATGATTGCAATATATCGCTCTAATAAGCCCCACAAAAACAACAATTTTGTAGTACCGCGCGCCCGATACACTGGCTGCCACGCCCTCGTTAATGTATACCGAATACTTAATTAATATATTGTGCTTGTGAGGAAATTAACCACGCATGTGTTTTCGAGGGATGTCGTTTTACATTTGCGCGAGTGTAGCACGTGCTCTGCGGGTCCAGGAGACGTCGTCGGCGGCGTGTGCCTTGACACGCTCCATAAACTGTTTCTCAGCGTCGCATTATCATTAGACATCTCTCTAGAACTTAGTAAGGTAGAGCGTAGTTATTGAGCTGGGACCGTCGCGTCGCCGTCGCCGCGGACAGTCCGGTTGACAAACCGCCGTCCTTCCCTCATGTCAGACGTACAGATCTGTAAGAGAAAAAAAGCCAATGCACAAGTAGGTACGAGCTATAGGCCTGCATTCCATCTCAAAGGCTGAGTTTCAACTGCCCTCTTTAGTAGCACGCTCTTATATGTAGGTAGGTAGGCATGTATCTGTCTACGCAGAGATTCGTCGATTTCACACTCAACATCTTGCACTCCACATATTGCACGCCGCACTGGCCCTTTTACGTAGCGCAGGAATGATTGGCATTACCAAATCACTGTGCCTAGTCACTTGTGTAATTAAAATCGCATAAGTGCTCACATACACGTATAACGCTCTTTCCAAGTATTAGTCTAGGGATTTGTTCGCTTCGGAAGCTTACGTCGTTGGTGGTAGATAATTTTGTAAAGCGTTTTTACGGAAATGAGAGGTTTTATTTAAAAAATAAAACGACAAAAGAGCGAAGAATTACACACATCAAAAGTGTTTAGGGATCAAGAACATTTTTAGCTCTAAGAAAAAAAGTAATTTATTTATATCAAATCTAATCTTCTGAATTGGTCTCTTACCTAATTCCCCATGCCTGTATCAATGACTTATCACCAAATTTTGAATAAATTATGAATGAATTCAGTTTTTGTAAAATATATTCTTGACTGCAATCTTCTAAAACGTACTTGATCCCTAGACACTTTTGATGTGTGTAGTTCGAAAACGAACGACCATAGAATAAAGTGGTTGCATCTCTACTTTTCAACTATCTTTGATAGATTGTTTTTTTTTTAAAAGACTCCTTATTATGGATGGGCGTGCAATTTTTTTTCACATGCAAGGGATTCATATAATTGACACAACATTTTGTTAACCTTAAATCCTCATGCTAACAACACAAACCTCACCGATAAATTGTTAATTGATTGACACATCGGGTGTAGGCCCCGCGTCTAATATAATAGTACAGACAGTCACGACAGAGCTGCATGTTATATGTATATATGCAATTATAAATGTTAATCATACGCCGATACAAATCGGCTCTACATTTACAGCGTTAAATGTGTTTGTATACAATGTAATGCACAGGTGGATTAGGCGCAGGTTAATCTATGTCGCTTCTTTCATTTAGGTTTGTACTGTTTAATTAACACACATATTAATCTTACCTTCATAACAATAAAATTTGTTATACCGAGAACCATAATTTTTGGAAAAAAGTTAGACGCGGTGTGAAAACCAAAGGCCTTATTCGTCAGTTTATTAAGTATTTAGGTTTGTATTGTTTTACTTAACATACATATTTTTATCTTACCTTCATAACAATAAAATTTGTTATACCAAGTACCTACCATAATTTTTGGAAAAAAGTTTTGACAAACACGGTGAGAAAAACAAAGGCCTTATTCCACGATCATTCGGTTAATTTGCAAATTCAACTATTTAATTAAAAGGAATACACTTCCTTTTAATTCAAAAGCGGGACATGCAGAGGCACTTGCTAAGCGAATACCTACGGTTCACCAAGGGGCATGTTTCTTCACGATGTTGTACTTCACCCTATGAGCGTTGCGTACCACTGAAAGTACCCTTGCGATTCTTAAGTTCATTTAAGATTTCCTTATCTTGAGAGCAGTATTGAAATAATTCTTTGCAACAAAAAGAAAATCATCAAAAACGGTTCGTAAACGGAAAAGTTATCCGCGAACAAACATAAAATCAAATATATTTACGGCCGAATTGAGCAACCTCCTCGTTTATTCCTTATGAAGAAACCCATTGGTACACGTCTAGCTACAGAAACAACTACTACTGATTTTATTATTTCTAATTATTTATTAAATTACAAGTGTGCTCCATCGTAGACCACATCGCTGCTTAACATCAGGCAGGGATAGTGCTCAATCGCTTATTCATTGAGTTTAAACAGAAAATGGTTGGCTGTCAAGTCGGTATACGGTAGTTTGACGTGACAACTTCAAACATTACAGTAGTAGTAGTACACTCGCTTGCGGAGCGGGACAATGACGTCATCTGTTTCATGCACACAGCCCGTAATATCAAGTTATTAAACGTAGACAAGACAAAAAAAAAATTGGTAATTCGGTCACGAAAATATTTTTGTCATATAAAAAGAGCACTGGGAGTTATGGAGAGCTAAGCAAGGAAACTTTTCTTAGTGAGTAGACCCAAACTGATTCCGCTGAATTTACTGCGATTTCTTTAATTTCCCGTTGCAGTGTTTGAACATTGCTTCACATGTTCGCCATCTGGTGGTTTTAATTATTTTTATTAGGTTAAATTTTTATCTCTCGTATTCTAACCCCCTTTCTAACCACAACAGTACATTAAGTATAATGAATATTTTGTCCATTTTTATCATTTGACATTTACTTGAGGTGAGCCAAAGTTTTTCTTTAGTGCCACTGTATAAGTTACACAAGATTAATAACGTTGTGTAGCGAAGGAGCTCTCTTTCTCTTTACAAAAACAACTACATAAAATCACATTTAATTCCGTAAAGTAGTAAATACTTAAAAGAGGACAGACACTCTTAGCTCTAGTTTTATTAGTTTAGACATTAAAATAAAATTAAGCTCTTTGATAAAATCTGGAGTTCTAGCTTTAGGTAATAGGCATATTTATCTGCCTAATCAATTACAAATGAGCACAGTTTGATTCCAGTGCTTTATGGACCATAATATTGCAAATTATGTCCAATTAGTGAAACGAAAAAGCTTTTCGGAGCTCGTTTATTAATTTATTAACATAAATTATTAAGGATTGACCGCGTTCTATCTGTCTCTACATATCGTCATCACCAGCCAGTGGAAGTCATGACTTCCACACTGCTGGACGAGGGCCTCCCCCAGTGATTTCTGTGAACAATTAATAATGGCCGTGCTTGGTAGGCGGGTTGGCAGTGGTGTTGTGGTTTAACTCACAGAGAGCGCAGCTGCACGTCCTCTGGAGAGTTCCTTCGGTTGCCTCTTAACGACGGAAAAAGTTAGGGTGGGGTTGTCATACATGTATTCTATTAGCCGTCACAACAGACGATTTGAAAAGATGCCAGTTTCTTCCCGGTTCTTCTGGCCAGTAAAAGAAATTAATTCGAACCGGGGATGATTACTTATGTTTTAAAGTCATAAATGACGTTCATCAAGCTTTGTGTTATGCTACTGTATATCTGTATGTTATAGCACTTATAACGATGAAATGAAGAAATTTTGACTTTTGTCTAACACGGCATCTCTACATATAGGTTTTTAGAAAAAAGTAAATACATTTTTGCATTCGTTTCTAGTAATATCTAAATTTTGAAGGAAGTACTTATAGATATTTTTTTAATGAAACGCGCACAGACATTATAACTCAAGTAAAATAACAAAGGTAAGCTCGAGCTTGTCTTTGGTTATATTCGCGCCTATATACCCGGTGAACAATATTGGGGAAGTACTTATAGTTTTTACTTAACTTTTGTTAATCATCGAATAAAAGAGCGGAACCTAACATAGGTTACCTAAAATATTTGGCAACATTACAGTTATTTATTTTTAAAAAAATACAACATAAAAGTGATGAATTGGAAAGTGAAATGAGAAGTTTTAGGTGATTGTTTTTTAAATAGTTTGTCTGAAGCCTAAAAATAAGGGACTAAAAATACACTTAATTACTTTTAATTCCAAAGCGGGGTAGAGGCATTTGCCAAGCAAATACCCACGGTTCACAACGAGATGAGAGGGAATGAGCCCGTCCAATCGCCGTTAAGTCCTAAAATTACTAGGTACATAATTATACATTCTCGCCATAATTAACGTTTTTTTTATTGAAAGGAAGCACTCATGATCTTAGTTATAACAAGTGAATTATCCTTAAAGTTGTTTAACAAACGTTTTGTTTTTAACAAACATTTCGCTTATTTATATACTAGCTGTACTCGCATTTTTTCGGGATGAAATATAGCGTATGTTACTTAGGAATAATGTAGTTTTCCAACAGTGAAAGAATTTTTCAATACTGTCCAGTAGTTTCGGTGCCTATTCAATTGAAACAAACAAACAAAAAATAAACCTTTCCTCTTTATAATATTGCTATAGATAATTATTTAAATTACGAAACAACTTCTTTAGACATTTACCGATTTCGTGACTGATTTTATACTATTTATTTCATATTATTATAATAATTTTCAAGTGCTAATTTCCCGGCCCAACCCCTCGTTTTGTGAATATAACGTAGTTTGAATAAATTAATACGTCGGATGTTTATAATTATTTATATTGTAATTGAAAAACTTACTTACCTGTTACCATACATAGTTTAAACCGGATGGGAAATTAACCAAAGATTCAGCTTCCCTATTAAAAAAATTCCAGCGCGCGTTTTTTTTAAAATGATTTGGCCATTCACCAATATTGTACCAATATGTTAAGTATTCGTTCCAGCCATTATCATTATTTTAGAAAACATTGGGTTAAATATGCTAAATACGCTCGGTGAACCGTGGGCATTTGCTGTAGCAAGTGCCTCTGTCTACCCCGCTTTGGTATTAAAAGGCGTGAAGTGTATTTATTGTTTTTACAATTAATATTTCGTTACTTAAACACATTTATATTCCTTTAAATACATACTTACATAAATTAAACTCCCAGACACATCCAACAAGTACGTAAAACCTCATCACCTAAATACCTACCTGTCAGCGGTGGAAATCGAACCCACGACCCTACGGTATAGCCAGACATGCTGTACCAACGGGACGACTGAGATATAAGAAAATTATTAGTGTACTCCGGCGGTGTTACCGGCAATTTATCCTTGTTCCCGTGGGAATTTCGAGTTAAATTATACCACGTGTGTAAATTCAGGGTGTCAGCTAACTCCATACTAAATTTAATTAAGACCACTCCAGCCGTTTAGACGTGAAGACGCCTTTATAATATTAGTGTGATTGATTACAGATGAATAGTAGCACACAAAGCCTTAATTCATAAATATAAATTCTATTGGCCCATACTCTGGAAAAAAACTAAATAAGTACTTGTTGAGGCCGTAATGCTTGACGCGTATTTGACACTTGCCATTATATTGAGGAAAAAAGGAAAAAACTTACTCGAATAGTACTTAGTTAAAGTTAAAGAATACGGGTCTGAAATTGACGGTTCATAAAAGTGTTAATTACAGTTCCAAGTAAAATTTTGTCAAAATCAGAGTTTGATGTATTAATCTTACTTTAGACTATAACAAACGGCACAATAACAACTGTTAGGTGTGGCAGAAACCGCGACACCCAACTAGTATGTAGCTTTAAGTAATAAAAGCTCCGCAATAAAGCTCGCCAGTGCATAAGACATCAACGCGCCACGCACTTGGTATAAAATACCTACGCCGCGCCGCAAGGTATGTACATATTTTCGATTTCCTCCCTCCTGACGTTTACAATATCAATTAAATAACATTTTGCGGGATATTTCTAGAAATATTCATGCTGTAGTAAAACTTGTAGGTCGTAAAGTGTGCGTCGGGTGAAGGTAAACTTTAGGCCTCACTATTGAGCTATTCTTCCTAGTGTCAGCTACATACTAAAAGGCTTACCTAACAGCTTACAATACTTTTTCGTGGCCACGCCTTGTACTAGAGACGCCGCGTGAACTCCTACTTATCAAATGAAAAACAGTTCTTATTCCAACGGGTGAAAGCTCAATAATAAGAGTGGAATGTTTGACCTGTTTTATTGAATAGGCACTATTGAATTAATACTGCAATTTATTTTATAAAACTGGTTGGTAAGGAGTAAACGTTATACTTCTGTACTGTGAAAAGTATTTTTTTTTTCTCAGCTTTTACAACACTGTAATAACACGCAATAGTTAAACATTATTCGTTCGTAATAAGTCGCTTAATTGTAACTGGATAGGTATTATATTTCACGTTTTTATTTATAAGAATAAACTACTAGCTGACCCGGAAAACGGTGTTTTGCCAATATACACACATCAAAAGTGTCTAGGGATCAAGTACATTTTAGAAGATTGCAATCAAGAATATATTTTACAAAAACTGAAAAATTTTGTACTCTTTGTTTGTTTGAACTGAATACCTTCCGAAACTACTGGACAGATTTGAAAAAATAATGTTGTTGCTGTTGCTAATGCTACATTATTCCTGAATATATTTTATCCCCAAATTCCAACGGGAACGAAAACACGCGATTAACACCGCGAGGTACAGCTAATAAATATATAAAAGGAGAAGCTGACTGACTGTCACTCAACGCACAGCCCAAACGGCTAAATTTAGGAACTAGAAATTTGGCAGGGACATAACTTAAGAAAGAAATTTTCAGGTCAACGGGATTTTTCGGGTAAAACTGTTTGTATGAAAAGTTTAAAACGAAGAGGTTGGAGGCTTGAATTTCGACATGCAAAGCTTAAATACGACAGGATTTTGAATAATTCCTACCGGGACTTCTACTACCTACTAGTGGACGCCTCGCGATTTCATTCTCGTAGTTTCAGTATTAAAATTTCATACGAATAACACCCTCTATATAGCGACGCGTCCCACAGGAGCGGGATAAAAAGTATCCTATGTCCTTCTCCTGGTTCTAAGCTACGTCTCCACAAATTTTCAGCCAAATCAGTTTAACCGTTGAGTTATAAATAAATACATTAAATATTTTACAACAAACACACACCTGCTAAGTAGCTTATGTTATGGAATTTAGACAACGAAATATAATAACTTAACTACATTTTATTTTCTTTTAAATACATACTTATATAAATAAAACATCCAGACACATCCAACAAGTACTTAAAAGCTCATCACCTAAATACCAGTCAGCGGTGGGAATCGAACCCACGACCCTACGGAATAGAGGGCAGACATGCTGACCACTACACCAACAAGCCCGTCGTAGTCATAAACAGTGTAACGATACCACTTTCTTTTATATATATAGATTACGTATTAAATAGCACACCCACCTTTCCCTTTGCGCAGATAGGAACTCACACGCCGCGCAATTTAATTTTTAACTTGACAACGTTTAATACCTCGATATCAAGGGCTGCATGCACGCAAAAGATGACGTCATTGTCCCGTTCCGCAAGCGTAATGTTGTCCGTAAAGCGACTTTACTAAACAACAATTTTTTATTACAGAAAATATAACCAACTTTTGTATACGGGAAATTTTGTACGAGGGACATTTTGAGAATGGGCCTAATATTGTCGAATGGACGTTTAGCGAACGGGGTATTAAGCTACGAAATTAATATTAAGATTTTCTACGTTTTCTATGGCATCTCGTCTGCTTCAGAATTAAGTGGCAAGATACCACCCGAACAATCATACATACATACATTGCAAGTGAAATAAAAGCTTATAAAATGGGATCAAATGGAAATTACCAGCATTCAAATAAACAAACAAACAAAATAAACAAACGCTCTCTGTGAGTTAAACCACAACACCACTGCGATCGCCAACCCGCCTGTCAAGCGTGGCGATTATTGGCATTTCACCTCAAATGACGGATCTCATTGGGGGAGGCCCTCGTCCAGCAGTGGACGTTATGTGGCTGATGATTATGAAATAAACAAAGATCAAATAATACAAATAGGTTCACATATTTAAATGGTTTGAGGACCAGAGGTTTGAGGAGAACAAACGTACCGTCGATTTTAAATAAATCTTTTTTTTTTAAATCAGTTAAAAAGAACACACACACACCCACACACACACAAACCATTAAAAAGTCTTTGAATACATCAGCTGTGTACATCTACAGTGCAAACGTTGAATAATATCATAAATATTATGTTCAATGTATCGAATAACACAACACGATTACATTTTACATTCGTTTATGGGAAAAATATTGTAATTTGCTCTTTTTTTTGTTGATATTCTTCTTATTTATTTATTACGCATGTAACTATAGAAGAATAGCGAACTGCAACGATTGTGTAAACTCTATTTTTGAACTACGAAATTATCGTAGTATGGGGACGTAACAAGTTAATTGAGAGCCTCACATGTACAAATGGATTCTATTTTTTTTCCGCATACAGGAGTTTATTAAGTACAGCGCTTGAAGTACACTGCCGTATCTAACAGTAATATAAATTTCGAATATAGATCTCGGTGTTATTTACGTTCAGTGTTTGTTTATTCGTTCAACAATTTGCACCTAGTACTGTACTGCATCATCATCATCAGCCCATACTTGCCCATACTTGGCTTGACATAAGCCATGACTGCATGTAGGAGTAAAAAACATCACTACCATATTTTTATTAAATATATTTTAGACACTTTTCTTTTCACATATCATGAGACATCCCTCAATGCTTTCCGTGATAATTTGGAAAAATGCCAATACTGGCCACTCTGGGCAGGCGGATTGGCGATCGCAGCGATGTTGTGGTTTAACTCACAGAGAGTGCTGCTCTGGAGAGTTCCCTCGGTCGCCTCTTACGACGGGATAAGTTGGGCTGGGAGAATGAATGAATGAATATACTCTTTATTGCACACTGTACATTACGAATGTAAAAAACAATGCAATGGAAAAATTGCAAAAGGCTACCTTATCGCTCATAGCGATTTCTTTCAGGTAACCTAATTTAAAGATTACAGGAGCTTAACAGATAGAGTAATGGGGTGGTGACACATATATTCTATTCGCCATCACCACACAGCCAGTGAGTGACACTTCCGTATAAATACAAGAATACATATTGTGTTACAGATAGTACCTGGTGGCGGCGGGCGCTGGATAGTGCCACCGGCTGCCGAGACCCTGGACGCCTGGCAGCAGATGCAGGTACGTTACAATTCTGACGACATACACACATCAAAAGTGTCTAGGGATCAAGAACATTTTTAGCTCTAAAAAAAATCTAATTTATTTCAATCAAATCTAATCTTCCGGATTGGTCTCCTACCTAATTCCCCGTGTCTGTATCAATTACTTATTTTGAATAAATTCTGAATGAATTCAGTTTTTGTAAAATATATTCTTGATTGTAATCTTCTAAAATGTACTTGATCCCTAGACACTTTTGATGTGTGTATTAAATACCACTTCATTCACATTACGGGATGTGCGTTTCTGAGTACTTTTCACGCCAACTTCCGTCAGGACGTTATCGATATTGTGTCGATATCGGCGTATTATGATTATATTATATTCTCTCTGCGGCGACTTCTTCTCACCCGGCCCTTTACATCACTCATGTACTTGCAGCTATTTTGTTAATCGACTTGCACCCACCATCTCCATATTCTCAAACCACCGAAATATTACATTTTTAAGCGATTTCAAAATAGGAATTGTATATGTTTTTTTTAAGTTTCTTCACCGATAACTTATGAACCGACTTTGATGGTTATTTTTTTTGGATAGAACACACTTCCAAGGTGGTCCCATTACAGGGAAGTCAGGGTTTGATTATGGCAGTCCCGATGGAACGAGGGGAACTTTAAAAAATCTTGGGGGCGGGCGACGTTTTCATTTCCCTCACATTGTCGCTATAGTAAAAGTTGTTCATATTGACGAGCCCAAGAGCGTTTCGAACACTATTGCTCGGGGTCCTTTTACACGCAATATATACCTACTATCACATATTATCACTATGTAGGTGAAAGATTCTGTTTAATCATGAATTTTAACAATTTTTCATATTATAATCTGTGTTATATGCATAAATACATAAAAATGAATATTAATTACAGAACTGATTGACATTATCGCTCCGGGATAGGTCGTAGAGCACTGTTATTGAAATACTTGTGTATAGCTCAATTTATTCATAACAAAAATTAGAAATGGTCAGAAATTATGGGAAATACAACCTCAACGATTATTTTTTTAGTTTAAAGTGGTTTTTTGAGTAATTTACTTATACGATTTTGAAATCTCTGCTTGAAATCGGAGAGTATTTTTATTGTAAACTAGCTGTCTCGGCAAACATTTGTTTTACCATAAGAAGTCGCTTTTGTACTCCGTGTATTGGAAGAAATGCACCTTTTTAACCGTCCCTGGACTGGTGATTCAAGACCAGAATTAGCCAAATCGGTCCGGTCGTTCTCGAGTTTTAGCG
>SJJU01015935.1:0-11048 GCA_012932125.1 Conopomorpha cramerella
ACACGTCCAGTAGCCGGACTCGAACCCGCGACCGCCCGGTTACAAGTCAAGTATCCGACCAACTGGACCACAGACGCGAACAATGCAATGTGAACATATCTTACCTTTTTCCCATCGCGGAACTTGACGGATCCCTCGATGATGGTGGTGTCGTCGGCCATGCTGCCGTCTCGCTCTCACTGCCGCGGTCCCGCTCGCACACTCACACACATCACCGCACCGTTACACACACAACCGCGTCCCACCGTCTCACGTCACTTCTCTATTTTGTTTAGCATCTCTTTTGTTTATTCAACCTGAAACAATGGACATGAATCTTACAATCTGTATTTTAATGTATTAAATCATAACGGTGATCATCACACGCCTTACGCGAGTTTCATCACGATGTTTTTCTTCACCGAATGAGCGTTGCACATCGCGGGTGATCTCCAAAATGCAGGTCCTTCGACCACAAATAGCATAACTAGGAGTTAAGAATAACTTTATAAGGATATTAATAGGAGACGTTTACTTTTGTTTTTTAAAATCATCATCATCATCATCATCAGCCCATACCTGTCCACTACTGGACATAGGCCATAGGCTTTTAAAATCATAGATGACTTTTATTCAGCTTTGTGGTATTCTACTGTGTATCTGTATGTAATAGCATTTATAACGATGAAGAAATAAATTATTTGATCTGATTTGATGTAAGTTACAAGTCCCTAGCTTATAGCCTGCATAAACCTAACTCTCCGGAGTCCATAATACTTAGGCTCCGATGACATGACAGGAAGGAAGTAAAGATTTATCAACCGATTTATTAAACGATCCGTAAATACTTCTCAGTAGATCCGTAATGTAAAACAATGAATCTACAAAGAAAAACACACACATCAAAATTGTCTAGGGATCAAGAACATTTTTAGCTCTAAAACAATCTTTTTAATTTTTAATTTTTAAAACAATTTTTAGCTCTAAAAAAATTTATTTATATCAAATCTAATCTTCTGGATTGATCTCCTACCTAATTCCTCATGCCTGTATCAATTACTTATCACCACACACTTCACGCCTTTTTAATCCCAAAGCGGGGTAGGCAGAGGCCACGAGTGCCCACGGTTCACCAAGGGTATTTTAACCCAACATGACAGGGGGTGAGCCCATCGCCGTTATAGGGTTCACACACCTTGTGGTGTGCGGGTTTCAACACGATGTCGTCATTCACCGTACGAGCGTTGCGTGGTACTTATCACCACATTTTGAATAAATTCAGTTTTTGTAAAATATATTCTTGATTGCAATCTTCTAGAATGTACTTGATCATTAGACACTTTTGATGTGTGTATATCTCACAAGATACATTATGGATCTGGCCAATGGATCCACTGAGAGTAAAGGAGGTATGCCTTAACCTAAAAGCGCCACGTATCACGTACGTTTTTGCTAAGATAATAAAATAATCTTGCTAAGATAACATGTACAACAATTTGCATAGCTCTGCATAGCTCTGCATACGCATATATACGTATATTACTTAGGATTAAATGTTGTGATTATATATGGATTTCTTGGGATCAACTGAGATTAAACACACTTGCTTAGCCCTATTTCAATAGTAGGTTAACACGTTATGTATGAGCTAATAACCGTTCCTCGTTTATGGAAATTGTTGATCGATTAATCATGCTATTATGCGCTTTGTATTAATTAGTGTTGATGACACGTGATTCGCCCAAGCCCCAATCCTATCTTAGGTGACACAGTGCATAATTGCTGAAGCAGTAGAAGACCTATTAGAATACATAAATAAAATGTCTAACGTTAAATAACCTACGTTCCTTTCGGCGGTTTAGGTTTCACAAATAAAAATGGCCACAATTTATATTGACCATTTCTTTAAATATCTAATTCTACAAATGACCACTTCGTTAATTTACCACTTCTAAAAATGACAATTTCTTGAAATGTACACTTGTTCCAAAAGGGCTACATTGTTGACTTTGTATGACGAATTACAGCCTCACAGTATGTCGGGTGTCGTAAGAGTTTGTATGAGAGATTTGTCATTTCTGCAAATACATTGTCATAAAAGAATACAAGAACGGTTTATAAAATAATTAATGTAATATTTATTTTTAAATGAAATACTATTTTTTTAAATGAGCGGCCTATGTACCAAATGTATGGAAGGGTTTGAGGTTATAGTTCGTGCATTTCATGAATGCGCGCGGGCCTTAGATGTGTGTGTGGCAGTTTTGTTCGTTTGAACCTGTCAACTAGCGTGTCCATCTCTCTCACACATCTAAGGCCCGCGCGCATTCATGAAATGCACGAACTATAACCTCAAACCCTTCCATACATTTGGTACATTAGGGATATTTCTGCTTTTATTTAAAAAAGATTTTAATGTAATTTCACTTATTGAGTACCGCACTTTTAATATCAGTTGGAAGTTTTCTTATATTTGTTATACTTACGGAATTATGGCTTGGCCACACTGCCTGTCTACATTTTATATGGTTACTGTAGTAGCCAAAGTGTATGCAGAGCTATTAAAGAGTGCGTCATACCAATAGGGGTCAGATAATAGCTTAAGCGACTGCACCTAATTGAAATCTGTTGACACAGATGCCTAAAAACAGGGGACTTTGATAAACAAGTGTTTAAACTGTCTGTCGTTTGCTTCTTAATTCAAATTTAATAAAATGTCATCACATAATGTGTTGTTTTCTTTTAACTCACTTGTCACCGGAAATAAAGTTGAAAGGGATTTAATTTTGTTTACACTGTCTTGTGGTCTTAAACGACACAGAGGAGGAAATGGTATTAATGCGGTTGCATTATGACCATAAAAATGGTATTGGGTCTCTTTTTCGCTTCAACTATTGTGTTAAATAGAAAGAGATACTGTAATATACAACCACGATTATACCGCAATTGAAGGGTACAGTCAAAGAAGAGGGAATGTCCAAATGAGTTGATTTTGAGAAATACACATTCAAAAGTTTGAAAGTAATGGACATTCCTAGTGTTTTTCCTTTCAACCAAAAACAAAACCGCCTGTTTTAAATTAATACTAAATTCGCACCAAATCGCCACTCTGACGTAAACTTTAGCTTTGCCGTGTAGTAAAGTAATTTTTATAGAGATTTTTTTTTTCAATTCAACAGTAACCTAACAAAATTGTAACGTTGTAACTTTTCTGCACTGTGACAAGCTCGCGAACTAATAACCGATCACCAATCTCGTTCACAACATTTGTCGGGGATATTCTCGCTGTCGGCGGCAGGACATCGCCGTCCTTGTCACCTGCTAAGTGAAAGACGGAGACAAAGCGAGTCGCAGAGACAAGTGGCCGTCTACGACTAAGCGCTATTGTTTATCGACTGAAGATCGAGACCGGCTGAGATTAATATCGGAACAATACATTAATAATGTATCAGGATCAAACACTCGCGGATTATAGGGCGAGCGTGTGGCGTTCGCGAGTGAATCGATTCGATTCGCCGGCCGATTATATCGATACACTGCCACGTGCTCGATTGAGTATTGCATCGAGATTCTTTGGTAGTAGCTCTAAGTTAAGCGGGGGTGAATTCTAACAAAATAAATAGCGATGTGTGTGTAAATCTTTCCTACTGATCTTTTTTATCTTAATTTGGCTTAGTTACGAAATTGCAAGAAAATGTAGACTTAAGATATTATCATCACCTATTCAGGCTGAATTAAGGTGCATATTCATCAGGTGCATATTTTTCCTAAGTGTGTATTAAGCCTGAGTATTTCTTCACCAAGTTTTGGAAGAAATACAGATGCTTAAAACAACATTTTCATATACCTACCAATTTAAGAATATCTTACTCTATCCATACAGAAGATTCCAATGCGATAAATAAGAGTACTTAATAATATATAATTTGCAGGTAAGCATAGTTCTTAATAATACCAAAAAATTACAATAAAAAAAATTTAAACACAATTGAATCAATATACAAACACTCAATAGAAACAAAATACGCTCGTCAATATTAATCCTCATTTTTAAACAACTTAAAAAAAGGGACGATATTCTAAATTCCACTTTATTGTTTTATTTTTGTGACGTATCTCATAACTTTATACTGGTTTCACCGAGATAGATTTGGTTGAGTTTTGACAATAAAAAACCCTTTAACGCCTTTAAATCCCAAAGCGGGGTAGGCAGAGGCACTTGCTAAGCAAGTGCCCACGGTTCACCAAGCGTATTTAACCCAACGTGACAGGGGGTGAGCCCATCACCGTTATAGGGTTCACACACCTTGTGGAGTGCGGGTATCATCACGATGTTGTTCTTCACCGTACGAGCGTAGCGTTGCGTACATAGGCTCTGAAAAAGAGTCCCATTGGTACACGTTCAGTAGCCGGACTCGAACCCGCGACCTCCCGTTTGCAAGTCAAGTATCCGACCAACTGGACCACAGACGCTCTATTCTTTGGCTGCCATTCGAATACATTCATCTATAAGTAGCAGAATCGGTCTCCGCTCACTGCAGTTCGTCAGCAGACGGCACTTGGGCAAACAAGAAGAACTCATACTGGTTTATTTATGTTGCCAGTTGCATCTGGCAGCAGTCTCGCTCGCACTGCGGCTGGTGACTCGCCTCGAGGAGAATATTTAAATAGAACCCACTCATGTTAAGTTTGGCGTACGTAGACACCTATTTAGCATCACTACATAGCAGTGGCGTGCACACCATACAGGCAAAAAGACACTGCCTACCTAGTATTTTAGCTACCCTAATAATAGAGTTATTGCTATATCTTTTTTTGTTGTACTCACGACATAGGCTGACGAAGGTCCTGTGTTTTGTGCGTGAGTAGATAGGTTTGCACCTGTGTTTCGTAAAGACAAGTTGTTGTCAATCCTTACTGCCTACCTTGTCGTAAAAGCCAGTGCACGCCACTGCTATGTAGCAGTGGTAGGTAGGCAGTAATCCCCAAGGATTGACACCTATGTATTAGGTTACTTGTCTTTAGGAAATATAGGTACCTCTACCTATCTACTCACCCACAAACACACAGGACCTTCGTTAGCATGTGTCGTGAGTGCAACAAAATAAGATCTAGCATTAACGTTATTAGTTCATTCAGCCAAAGTACTAAGGTAGGCAGTGTCTTTTTGCCTATATTTTGTGCACGCCATTGATACATAGTATAAGACAAAGTCGCTTCCCGCTGTCTGTCTGTTCCTATTTATACTTTTATCTTTATAAAGTGGTTAGGCGCTTGGATTTGCTATCGGGAGGTTGTAGATTCGAGAACCGCTGAACTAAATGTGTACTAATGGAACTCCTTTCAGAGCCTATGTACGCTATGGAACGCTCACGCAGTAAACTGCAATATTGTAATTAAACCCGTGTACCACAAGGTGTGTGAACCCTAAAATAGTGATGGGTGATCCGGTTGGTGAACCGTGGACATTTGCTTTGCCTCTGCCTACCCCGCTTTGGAATTAAAAGGCGTGAATATAAGCAGTGATGAAGCGAAAGGGTATGTCAGTACCGTAACAAATGGAGATCTGTAGTCTCTGCCTACCCCTCTAGGAGATAGGCGTAAAGTGTATGTATGTATGTAATATAAGCACACTTTTATAATAAACAACACAATATAAAAATGAGGGCAACAGGAAACTATCCGAAGTATTATTGATAAGTGCATAGGGATTAGTAAGAACAGATGGAGCTTTATAACAGCGGACGCCCCGCGATTTCATAGTAACAATACACTTGCTGTACCGCGCGGTGTTACTCGCAGTTTTCGTTCCCGTGGGAATTTGGGGATAAAATCAATAATGTTATATAACCCTAAGCCTTCCTCGGTTAATGATCTATTCAACACAAAAATATATTTTCAATTCGAACCAGTACTTCCTGAGATTAGCGCATTCAAACAAAAAACTCTTCAGCTTCATAATATTAGTATAGATAATATATTATAACATACTAGCTGTACCGCGCGGTGTTACTAGCGCTTTTTTTTTTTAGTTCCCGTGGGAATTTCATGTATAATAATTTAGCTTTCAAATGGTGAAAGAATTTTTAAAAACGGTCTAGTAGTTTTTGAGCCTATTCATTACAACCAAACAAACAAAGGTTTCCTCTTTATAATATTAGTGTAGATATAGATTCATTATTCATTTCTATTCAAAAATACTACCACCATGTTTTACAGCCATCCAAAATAAACGCATAAACTTTTACGCCCTCAGGAGATGAATTTAAATGAAAAACCTTTGTTATCTTACGTGAACGTCATAAAAGAAAACCCTTTGCAAAATTTCAGCTTTCTATGGTCAAGGGTTTGGTCTGAGCGTTGATGAGCGAGTGATGAAGGAATCAGTCAGGACTTTGGATATAATATAGATCAGTGGCGTGCACTGGCTTTTACGACAAGGTAGGCAGTAACCTCCAAGGATTGACTCCTATGTATAAGTAACTTGTCTTTACAAAATATTGGTACCTATCTACTCACCCACAAAACACAGTAATTCCTTAGCCTATGTCGTGAGCGTAACAAAAAAAGATCTAGCAATAACTCTATACTAACTCAATATTGTTCACCGGGTGTATAGGCGCGAAAATAACCAAAGACAAGCTCGAGTTTACCTTTGTTATTTTACTCGACGTTTCGACGCAGTTCATGCGTCGTGGTCACGTGACCACGAACCACCCGGTGAACAATATTGAGTTATAATGTCTGTGCGCGTTTCATTAAAAAACTCTATACTACTCTATTAGGTCGGTAGCCAAAATACTAAGGTAGGCAGTGCCTTTTTGCCTATATGGTGTGCACGCTACTGACATAGATAATCTCAACATTTCTCGTGCATTAAGCTCATGACGGCTTTTGTTATACTCATGGTAGGGAACATAAGGGGGAACTTGCACACAAAATATGTCAACAGTATCTAGTTAAATCTGCATATTATATAAATAAATATTTTACAACACCTGGCCGAAGGTGGCGTGACAAGTACTCGAAACCGGAGGTCATGTATGAAAAGATGTATGAATGTAGATGAAGCAAAAGGGGTATGTCAGGTTCGTGACAAATGGAGATCTGTAGTCTCTGCCTACCCCTCTGGGAGACAGGCGTGAAGTGTATGTATGTATTTTACAACAACACACACATTGCCTTCATCCCATGTTAAGTAGCTAAAGCACTTGTGTTATGGAAATCAGACAACGAGATATATTTACTTATATTTTTTTTTTATTTAAATACATACTTATATAAATAAACACCCAGACACGTCCAAGTACTTAAAAGCTCATCACCTAAGCACCTGTCAGCGGTGGGAATCGAACCCACGACCCTACGGAGCAGAGTCAGACATGTTGACCACTACACCAACGGGCCCGTCGAAAATGCTACATATGTGTAAAGGGCTTGACGGTTTTCGCATATTTTTTATGGTTGTGTTCCACAAACTATCAACTTAAAGCTGCTGTCGCTTAAAATGCGTAAGGTGCATTTTTTATGAGATAGATTTTCAAAAACCTTTCATCACCAAAAACACCTGTACCGTACATACTTTGAAATTCCAAAGTAAATTCTTAAGCTCTGTTAGGTACTTAAATGTTAAGTACATACCTACATAAAGTAAGTAAGTATCTAAGTATTAAAACTTTCATTCAAACTCAAATGTTTCATAACGAGAAATTTCAAAAGATTAAATAAACAAAAATATAAGTAACTCTTAAGTAAAAGTAATTTTGTTTTCTCGCCTTATCGGGGCTTAATTAACGTTTCTTACAGAGAGTAAGTTCTTCAAAGTTTGCACAGTCGAATGGCGGCCAACGTTGTACATAAAGCATGGAAAAATACTATTGATTTATGAGTCTTATATCTATTATATAAAAATCAAAGCCACTTTTCGTTGTCACGGCCCAACTCCGGAACGGGTCGACCGATTTCGCTAATTCTTTCTTTGTTGTGCTTATTAATGACAGTAGAAGGTTCTTATGAAAGAAAAAAATTACATCCACTGCTGGACACAGGCCACCATAGGTATAGTCATAGGTATAGTCAAGACACGACAACGTCTGTCGAGTCCACTAGTAAATAAATAAAAAAATAAATACATACATCTACTAGGGTGCATTTCGGAGAGTGTGCTACGGAGTTGCATAGCCTAATACTCCCATCGCGTTTTTACAATAGAACAACCAGGAGAATGGCAAAACGTCCTCCATACCAGGTGCATTTGTGTCTGCTTCCATAGTACGAACCGCCAGTATGTGAAATTACTTGCCGGAGTCTGTGTTTCCTGCGCAGTATAGTTGGGTGGTCTTCAAGTCATGAGCAAATAGGTACCTAATGAACAAGTGTGCTCCATCTTAGAGCGCCACATCGCTACTTAACAATAGGCAGTATGGAGGTCAAAGGCTTGAACACTGTGTTTAAAAAAAATCATAAATCTTTAGTCCAAAGTGGGATTTACGGAGGCACTGGCTGTGCATTGTACCAAGTATAGACAATTTTGTTCATGTATGCGTGTGCATGTTGGGGTCAGGTGACCGTGTGTAAAAATGTCCCGGCGTATTTATTTATTATTATTATTAAATGGATAGTATTGAAACGTGCATCAAAAAAGTCTAACCTAACCTAACCAAAATACTGAATATTTATTAGGTG
Source organism: Conopomorpha cramerella (assembly GCA_012932125.1). Lineage (NCBI taxonomy): Eukaryota > Metazoa > Arthropoda > Insecta > Lepidoptera > Gracillariidae > Conopomorpha > Conopomorpha cramerella. The sequence goes on from SJJU01015935.1 coordinate 8,665, forward strand.
ACAAAATTACTGATTTCGTCACCTAATAAATATTTTTCTGCTCAATTAGTAATTTTGCTGCTCAACTTATTATATTCCTTATTAAATTACCCCAAATAATTACTACACGACCTGATTGAAATAAAACTGTCGTAATGATGCAGAAAAATCATCAAAATCGGTTCACCCAATTAAAACTTATGCCAAGTAACCTCCTCGATTCTTGAAGTCGGTTAAAAAGAGCTTTTGTGGCCTAGTGGTTAGGTACTTGGGCTGCAACGAGAGGTTGTGCGTTCGAGGCCTACTGTACCAGGCGTGTACCAACGGGTCAGTTTTTCAGAGCCTATGTACGCTACGCAACGCTTGTACCGTGAAGGACAAAATCGTAAGGAAACCCGCATATGTGTACTAGGTGTGTTAACCCTAGGCTCACTCCCTGTCACGTTGGGTTTATTTAACCCTTGTAATTTGGTGAACCGTGGGCATTTGCTTAGAAATTACCTCTGCCTAACCCGCTGTGGGAATAAAATGCGTGAACTGCATTTCATAAGAAATCAAAAATATATTTACGGTCGATATCACATTTACCTAATATGTTACCGGTTCGATTCCAGCTCGTTACAAAAAAATTAAGAACTATGTATCTTTAAATCATTTTTCTTCTTTTGTATAATGAGCGTTTATTATTCAAATGTTTAATTGTAATTCTTCAAGTGTTCAACACGCTAGCACACGTTAGCACTAAGTGTGCCTTGGCTGTAGCTGTATGGCGTATGCCTTATACTATTTTATATAAATAAATATGTACTTAATTATGTATCAAAATTAACAATATGAAATGTTCTTTGAGTTGCACAGCATTTACGATTTTCTTTTTGTTATTTTTTGGTACTTCATAAATTGAGGGAGCCTGTCTTTCATAAACACAAGTTAGTTTTCTAACCTAGCTATGAAAGCAGCTGCAACTGCTACCTTTTCACAGACAACTTATAACTTTACTTATATTTTGTTGCAACTATAGGTAGCTTACCCAACATGTAATTTTTTCTAGAGAAATAAATTATTTTCATTCTTGAATTTTTTTTTAGTCATATTTAACATTTTATAGTTGGTAGAAGTCGTAGCGCGTAGCAAATTGCTACGTGGCTACGGGATTTTGTGTAGTCGTACTACGTCCTACTTATACACAGATTTTAGATATAAAATTTAGTACATAATTACACCATTTATATTAAATGTAACATCTTTAATATCTACTGTACAAATTACCGCTATGCGTCATTGATTCTTCAAGAAATTATCCGTCACAATTCAGTTTTTTAATCATACGCTTTACCTAACCTTACGCAAGATAGAGAACCGCATTTAAAATCACAGCTCACAGCTTTCGAAGCCAAGTTAAGTTAAACTTTTATTTACATTGCAGACAAGTAAGGTAGTTAAACTCAGTTCCAAATAGAAATAACGAAACTAGCTCTAAACAAATCGCAAAGAAACTACCTTATAATTATCAAAAACTTTGCAAACTAACTTTAGAGTTACCTGAAAAACTTATCAAAGCCAACGTCCAAGGAGCTCGAAGGCTACGGTATAAAACCAAAGTCACTTTTATCACAACCACACTCAGCCAACTTAGTCCAAAGTCACTACGTCGCGTATAGTTTTTGCTGCGATGCGATAGAGGGACGTGCGTACTCCATGCGTCCCGGCGCGGTACTGACTGTCGGCCGGGAGAGGCGTCTGGACGCCGCGGGGGGTGAGGCGCGGTGCGCGGGGACCACCACGGCGGGGAGCGGGAGAGGCCAACGCGAGATGCACAGTCTTCGGGGAAATTTTGACGAACGACATTTCCCTATTTCACTTAGCGTCTCCCGGGCGAGGTCCTGAGCGCGGGGGTAGGGAGGGGGTGCACTCCACTAATTGCAGTTTTAATGAATATCATGAGCCGAGTGGGCCGCCGCCGCCGCCGCCGCTACATCTCCCACTGAATTACCGGTGCGGAGTTCCTAACCGGGATAGTTGCAACTGCCGCTTCACTATTAACATTCTGGAACATCCGCCTGAGTGAGTAACGCGACTGTCAGTAGGTAATAGCACGACGTATGAAATGTTTTGAGGTGACGGTACTCTGGAGGTTTCGAGTTATCTATACTATATCTATATGTTATTGACGGGCCCGTTGGTGTAGTGGTCAGCATGTCTGCCTCTGCTCCGTAGGGTCGTGGGTTCGATTCCCACCGCTGCACGCTGGCAGGTATTTAGGTGATGAGCTTTTAAGTACTTGTTGGATGTGTCTGGGTGTTTTATTTATATAAGTATGTATTTAAAAGAGAAAAAAAAAGTATTTAAGTAAGTATATTTCGTTGTCTAATTTCCATAACACAAGTGCTTTAGCTAGTTAACAT
>SJJU01015940.1:0-10611 GCA_012932125.1 Conopomorpha cramerella
ATATCTCATTTATGGATTTTATGTCCACACTTTATGGTTTCCACTGTGTATTGTCAAGGTGAAAGCTGTTGTAAGCTATTTATAAAATGTCAACAAGTAAATTGTACTAGAATAAAAAGACAGAAAGTCTTTCACCTTTCACAGTCACCACGCCAACACATAATCTATTTATGCCTAAGCTCTGCATATAAGTTTGTTAGTGAATTAAATAATTCGTTGTTATAATTTTAATACTTGCCTGTACATATTTTTATGTTTAAAAACTATCTATATTTTTTTTTACGATTTACTTTTATATCGCAACTGTAATGATGTTTATGTAAATAAGTAAATAAATAATTTAAAAAGTATTTGAAAGACGGCATCCGTCACAACCTACGAGTACTTTCCGGAAGAAGTCACTTCCGTCAGAGATAATGTTTTCAGTAAACAATACGGAAAGTATAATAACGTACATTTGGGTCGCAAGTCCCAAACACTAGCGCACAGTTTCCTCCTTTTACCACGCTATGGACCCGGCACCCGCACGGTGAATCCATGGAATGCTAAGATATTGGTCTCTGTTAAACATAAAAACTCTTTTAGCCCGTCGTCGGTGCAGACGTTTGAAACGGGAGTTGTTGGTAGGTATCTAATATCGTGAGACAGGGTTATATGTGTAGCAGCTCAACGACCCTTTAAGTTTTATTGGTCGGCGAGTGACGCAAGCGTCGAAGCCGAGAACGGGTTAGAAGTTCTCCAAGCACTCCATAAGGTAACCCTCCAATGTGCAGTGTTTCGTGGCCCTGCAGCGCGCGGCACCGGCCGGCGCAAAGAATGACGCACGCGGGAATATGCCCCGAATCGCTTTTACGACCATCAATCGGATTTGCTTGCGATTGCGCTCATTTTGAAGTGTTATTTTTGTTTGCTGTTTCACGAGAACAGTTATTGTACAATTGCTTATACAATTCTGATTTATTTCACAGCCGACGTCCAACTGCCTATACTAAATTAAGATTTTGAACTTCACCTCTCTCTGACGTTGGTTGGAGTAGATATCGCACTAGTACTATTTCATAGACGATGGATTAAGTAGGTACTTATTTTTTACTACCGGTCTAGAGCGAGACAAACTCATGTTATAGAGGACCCGTTCCCTACAGCTGTAATTAAGACAAGGATCTTTTTTCGTGTCCGTAAATGCGTAACAAGAATTTTGTATTTCTATTTTCTTATTATATCCTTAATGAATATACATACATACACATTACACGTCACTCACGTTTTCCAGAGAGGTAGGCGAATATTTTCATGAATATTTTTTCCGGTATTTGTTGTTTTTATCGTGAAAGTCAATTAATTTTATAGAAATTGTACCGTCCGACATTGTTTTATAGATAATATTAGAAGAGAGTAGGTATACTTATGAAAAATAATGTATTATTATTCCAGATCTAGAAATATTGCATAACGTTCTTCGCCGTCAATCTAATTTCAACCCTATCAAATACACAAAGACTTCCCTAATAAAAAGACAGTTCACAAACACCTACGGAGCGTCCCTGTTTTCCGTGTTGGGTAAACATTAGAGACGTGACATGTTTACCTAGAGTGTCTAGTCGTGTTAAACAATGACAATGTTATCTTGAACTCCCGTTTCTATAAATAATTATTTGTAGAAAGTTCATTGTAAGCATTTAACTACACGATGTTTGTTCCCAAAGTCACCTTACCTCTGATTGTGAGGGGTGTTTGAGTAAATATAGTGACATATCAGGATATTGGGCTTCTGTGCTCTCGCCGACGACGTAATCTGGATTTATACGTTCAATATCATTTGTCTCAAACACAGCCCTCAGGCCAATGACCATCGGATATAGCTTAATGATAGTGCTAACTATAAGGTACTTACATGTACGGTCGGCCAAGAAAGTAACCTATCAGTTTCAGCTGGTTGATGACACACATTCATATTAGTACTCTATTACTAGAGTGAGAGTATATGATTACTCATATAGGCAGATTCTTAGCCTACCGCACATACAGAGCTTCCTCTTGTCTCTCGTAAGGGAAGGCAGAGACAAATATCGTCGCCTGCCAAGATTCTGATTCTGCACCTCTCTTGCCACATTCACATTCATCAATCATTCACAATGCTACGATGTATTCACGCTTGAGTGCTAAATCTTATATAAAAACGAATTGCTGTTCGTTAGTCTCGATAAAACTCGAGAACGGCTAGACCAATTTGGCAAATTTTGGTCTTGAATTTTCGTGGAAAGCAAGGTTTAAAAGGTGTATTTTTTTCAATACACAGGGTACAAATGTTCCTATATCAAAACAAATGATTGCCGGGACAACTAGTACTCAATTAAGTAATTTTACGACCTATAAGCGTAATCTTAAGGGTTTCCTTCTAGAACGGCAGAAGATCTCCTCATTCCAACCCAGCACTTTGTTACCAACCACTACACATTGACGTCAGTGGTCGTGACATCATGTAGCATATTATTGAACTATTTGTAGACATGATTAGTATATGTTCCTATGGTATAATTGTGTCTGATGCTGGCACTGCTGGACTCCTCGTGCGTCACACTCCGGGCACTGGCTTAAAATCAGCGCTGAGGCGTAAGCCGGGCAACATGCTGAGCCAGCTGCCCTTTCTTCGCCGCAATTTTTTATTACTTTTTCTTAATTACTTACATATTTGTATTTTTAATTTGTACTTTGAATTGTTTCATTTCATCATTCAATCATTGCTTTAGCAAGTGCCTCTGCCTACCCCTCTTTGAGATTAAAGGCGTGAAGTGTATAATTTGTACTACTGTCTTTATTTTAAATATAAACTGTTTTTCTTCCTTTCTGTCTATTTTAATTCTATTAGGCGTTTTTTATTTGTTTTTGTGATGCGAAGCATTGTTTAGGCAACTTCAATTGCCACGCGCCAAAAAAATCTTATGGTACCATATTATATCGTTGAGTGATTGGAAAAACGAGCACTAGTAAACGGGTCACTGGTCCTAAATAGAGGCTAGTTGAAGTTCTGTCGAATCAAGCCAATGGATTCCTCTATTGAGTCTATGTACTCTCTCACGTAAACGCTCTTACGGTCAAGCAAAATATCGATGACTTTTATAAGTATACTAGGGACCCGCCCCAGCTTCGCACGGATAAGCACAATGCATTAAGATATAAATAAATCTCTTTAGTAACACACATCAATGCATTCATTATAAACAAACTTTAGTGTTTATTATCGGACCCGGCAAACGTTGTTTTGAAGATATACATTCCTTTTTTTTTCAAAATCCTGTGGTATTTCGCCTTTGCATGCATGCATATTCTTCGGTTTAGTAGGAAGTTCGGAAATTCCTTTCTTAGTGCACCCCTACGGTACCTAAGCTAAGTCGCTACCTTTCAAGTTCCTACGTTTAGCTGTTTGGGGTGTGCGTTGGTTGTCAGACAGTCAGTCAGCTTCTCCTTTTATACACCTGATTAGATTAGGTATGTATAAAACAGTGATCGGATGGGTGCTCGCTTATGTGAAGCTTAACTACCCTATAAGATTGTATCTCAGTGTTATCTCTGTAGATCGTTAATTTTGGCTTTGCTCTACGATCCATGCACATTGCGCAATCTATTTTTATCGCGGCAATCTCACTTCCGAATCGCTCTGTGCTGAAATATCTCTTCCATCGATATATCACTGCAAAAGACATGGATTTCGTCAGAACGGTAACTGACCAACACTTAAATTAAGTGGACACTGAAATTACGACAAAAAAAGTTATGGTTGTTAGCACGTCGACATTTGGGTTGTGTCCCAGAAAGTGTTAAGCAAACATTTTGGCTCCTTTAGCGACAAACGCGCGCTATCACTTAAACAAAGGTTATTCGGTTATATGTTTATTATTTTGTAGCAATTTTAAAAAAGAGTCTTTCTAAACTCGATCGTACATACGCTTTTTTGTATTTGTTGACTGAAAATGAACTTATTTTGATTGACATTGTTTTTTTTTAGGGAAAGAAGATATTTCAGGGTCAGGTCAGGATAAGTCAGGGTTTGATGATGGTACACCCATTAAATTGAAGGGAACTTAAAATACGCAGGGGCGTCTGGTACACACTAGATGAACTCGGTACGGTACTGAAACTGAATATTCCTTATTTGGCACACAACTCACAAGTTGAGCCTGGTCGTATCATCGGAATAATTATACTGATAGTTGTTACCTATTGATATGGGACATAGTTATAATTCCTTGTAGTTATAATAAAAGTGTAACGCGATTCTCCCTTTTCCACAAACATGTATGAAACGACATCAGTATAAATGTGAATCGTAAAACTTTCAGATATTATAGATATGTCTCAGATAAAAGGAACTTTCAACAACAAAGTGTGAAAAAAATTTGTTCTTAGTATGCACGACCATTAAAGATTAGAAAAGTCATAGGTACTCATATGTATGGTTAACACTTTCGAGGATATATTCCGCACATTGGCCTAATAGCAATAACGATGAACTTATGATTCTCTTCATCAGGTGTTACTTACTGGAGACTTAGATTTATTCAAGCTATAACTGCAGGTTGGTAACGGAAGGCCAATTGTAGCAACCAGCCTTACAAATAACTGTCTGTCCATCTCCTTTTGGGGATTACGGAGTGATTCATCATCATCATCATCACCCCATATTTGTCCACTGCGGAGTGATTGTTTGTACCTTATTTGGTATCCACGCATTTTTAATTAAAAAATGTATCACTATGAACAAGCGTTTGACCACCATCCTGCCTGATGTTAAGCAGCGATGTGGTGTACGATGGAGCACGCTTGTTCATTAGGTACCTATTCACCCGCGACTTGAAGACCTTCAGACTGTACTGCGCAGGAAACACAGAATCCGGCAAGTCGTTCCACATCCTGGCGGTTCGCACTATGAAAGTGGACGCAAACCGTTTGGTAAATGGTAAATGGCAAATCCACCTGATATGGATGGCGTTTTACCGTTCTCCTGGTTGTCCTATTGTAAAAACGCGATTGGGGTATTAGATTATGCAACTCCGTAGCACACTCTCCGAAATGCACCCGATAGAATAGGCTATAATATAGATAGGCTCGCTTTCCTACAACTTTGCGGCGATGCTCTAGGCTTTGTAGCCGAGAATCAAACAGCCTGTTGTCACCTATGAGCCTTCTAGCACGACTCTCTATTACCTCCAGAGCCTCAAGCTGGTATTTGGCTGATCCGTCCCAAAGATGAGAGCAGTATTCCATACACGATCGAACTTGTGCTTGATACAGTGTGAGCAACTGTTCCAGTGTGAAATACTGTCGCACCTTCGAGAGGATGCCCAGCTTCTTGGCTGCGCGTTGGGCCGTAGCCTCAATATAGGAGCCAAAGTGGAGGTTGGAGGTTAGCGTCATGCCTAAAAGCTCCAGCCGATTGGTTATAGGCAGGGGTACATCCTGGAAAGTGGGAGCCAGATTGAATGGGCTCCTTTTTGCTGAGAAAAGACACGCCTGGGTCTTAAGCGCATTGAACCTGACCAAATTAGCCTCGCACCAAGATGCGACTTCACTAAGGGACAGGTTCAAACGCTCAAACAATGCCTCTCTGAGTACCCGGATGAATGTTAACATCATGTATTCAAAGGTTAACTATTGTTGAACTAAAATGTATGAATAAATAGGTATGTGAAATGCGCAGTCGACGTCACAGTGAGTTTTAAAACACAACGCCTTAAATATGTGTCATAAATAAATAATAAATAAAAAAATATTTTACAACAACACACACATTGGCTTTATTCCATGTTAAGTGTCTAAAGGACTTGTGTTATGGAATTCAGGCAACGAAAAATACTTACTTATTTTGTTTTCAATACATACCTACTTATATAAATAAAACATCCAGACACACCCAATAAGTACTTAAAAGCTCCTAAGTATTTAGTCCTAAGTACCTGTCAGCGGTGATAAGATATATTTTTTTGAGTTGGCATAAATCGCAGCTTCTATCACGAGCCCTAAAGCCCTCTTTGCTGAGCTGCCAAATTATTATTTTAATTAATAGGTGCTCTCATTTCAACTTGCATCTTCAGTAATTAGATTTTTCTTCATTCCGAATATTCAGAAAACCGGGCGAATGTCCAAAGTGGAATTTTGGTCGTTTGTGCAAACGTCATGAAAAAGGTCTGAAGACTATTTCTTTTTCCTTTATGTATAAGTGAGTTTTCTAAAACTCTCAAAGGAAATGTTATCTACATTTATGTAGTACAATTTCGTAACAAAATAAGGTCACTGTACTATTGAAGAGTAAACATAATTAACTTTAACTGAATATCAGAATATTCTTCAAATAGATTTTACGGATCTGATCTCCTTTGCCTCCCAGGTTTGTCGTTAAATTACACGTATACCAAACATTAAATGATTTTTGCCAGGAAAACAATCTGATTTAACCGAGTTCAAAAATGGAAGAGGTTCTCAATTTGTTGTCAAGTTTTTTTATGTTTCTTACCTCGTAACTTTTAACGGGGTGAATCGATTTGGCTGATACTATTTTGATTAAAAGCTGGTGCTTTCTACAGGTGCTAGTGGACGGTTTGGTCCCATTTAAATTTGACGTAGCATCCATGAGAAAACCACATGTCTTAATATTTGACTGGTTGAAGTCGGTTCTTTTTTCTTTATTGTTATTACTTTTTACCAGCTGTCCAGCAAATTCTATTGACTCAAGGCATTGTCCCGTTCTACCCCGCCGCTGTCTAACATGTGGTAGCGTCAATTTATCTCACTATATCGGCCGCAGCGATCGCCCGGCCTTTGAAGGAAAATGATTTTATTGTTCGGCCCTACACTACTCGCGTTTTATTCCCCGTACAGTCGCTAACACGGGATATGTACACCGATAAGACGATTTTTGTTAAATTATTTCGTTAAAATAGATCGATACATACCTAGTGTAAAACAATACGGATTGTAATGCGGTTTTCTTTAATAGATGGAAATATTTTGGAGGAAGGTTTATATGCGTAATACATAGATACACTGTTAATAATGTACATTGAAAACAACGGTTGCCGAGTCAGCTATAAGAAATAAAAAAGAATCTTGATCCTCCCGTACGTCGTAGTTCGTCAGTAACCGGGATACGCGATAGGAAAAGAAGACACTCTTTAAAAAGTATATACATTTCACGTCTTATAATTACAAAGCGTCTCTGAACTAACACAAAAAGAATACCTACTCAGGTCTGTATTTAAATGCAAGAAATTATCTAACCTAAAGTTACCCTTAGGAACATTTTCCAATCTGGTAATGCAGTGAAATATTTTAATAGGCTCTAGAATTTCGTGAGATTTTCTAAGAGGACAGAATACCCTACCTAGTTAAAGTTTTTAACTAGATTCGGATATTCCCTGTAGGCTCTGGTCAACAGTGAGCTGGTGACCTCGCACACCGAGGGTTCCGTACGTTTCGTTGCTTCATGACAAATGTCACGATTCTAGGTCGACTGGAAGATTGGGGAATAAACAAACTGGCAGTCAGACAGACAGACGGACAACGAAGTGATCAAATACGGGTTCTTTTTTTTTCTTCCAAGTTACGGAACCCTAAAAATCGTAAGTAAATATATCGCATTATCTGAAGAAAATAAAAATACAAGAATGAATCTGTTAGATGACTCGACTTGACATGAGAAAGGGTCTTCGTCTGTTGTTGTAAACTGTTGCGGCTCACAAGGAAAATGCGGGCATCGCGGTTACTTTGATCCAAAGACACACCACTCGATTCAAGCTGCATTGATTGATTGATTGATTGGAGTTGTTCATAGTTCACAAACAATCAAAAACTGCGTCTAGTGACTGGTGTAAGTAGTCATTTTTATTCCGGCTTTAGAATATAATGAGTTTGACTTCCAATCAATGCACTATGCAAACATATAAAAATATAAACATAACTTTTTTTGTGTATAGTCCAGGCATCTGCACTTTTTGTTTGTCGAATAAGGTAGGTACTTTACAACTTTGCAAACAAATTGACCTATATATGTCAACTTAGAACAGTAACCTATATAGTATAGTATCTTAAATCTACGGTTACTCGTATACATTTCATTAGTAGTTTTGGCATTATTTTTACTTGTACATCAAAACGTTTCTAGAACACTTTCTTGGCGGACCGTATCTACTTAGTAGGTACTTACCTAATTAATGTAGGGAACCTAGTAGTAGTTAGTAAGTGGTTACCTACCTACTTCAACTTCCGACTAAAATTCCTAATTGTTTGCGGTATGACCCAAAACTTAGTACATAACAAAGTTATCTTCATTTGGGTCAATTAAATCTGATATTGCAATAATACTATCTACCTATAATAGCTCAATAATGTCAGGATATATTTTGGTGCTTTTCAAGTATTTATTATTTCACAATTTACCGTAGCAAAAACAGTAGCGTACTGAATTTCTACTGCAATTATTTTTGCAATCGCAGGCCTGTACCCCGCTTTCGTTCGTTCGTTTCGTCATTCAACATGCTCTTATAAAATAAAAAAGTTTCATAAAATAAAAATAATCCCCAACGACAGTTACCTACTGTGCAACACAAACCGTGGCATTCTGCCAAATGAACTTAGGGCACTCAGTGACATCGCGTTAAAACCGATTCAACGATTCTACTGTAAACCCTATTGATGAGAGTCCAACTTAATTTGGTGATTAGAAAAAAAAATACATCTCAGAAATATGTTAAAGATTGATCGTGGCCATATTAACTAGGGATTAGCGGATTGTCGTCTGACGTCAATAAACGTCATATTGCTACATCAAAACAACAATCCCAGCTAGACTGTACCAGACGTAAACTCTCGCTCGCCCCCTTACTGTACTATAGGTAAACAATTTAACATAGAGCTCGTGATGCAAGATAGAGAGGAGAAAATGAAAGAACGATAGGGGCACTGTTGTCTCTTAAGAAGTGTGTTTACGTCGAATAGAATATGACAACATGACTGTGTCACCATTCCTGCCTAACTTTTCCCGTCGTCGGAGCCGGAAAAGGCGACCGAGGGAACTATCCAGAGGACGAGCAACAGCGCTCTCTGTGAGTTAAGCCACAACACTACTGCGATCGCCAAACCACCTGCCAAGCGTAGCAATTATTGTGACATTTTCCGCCAAATGATCATGGAAATTATTGGGCCCTTGTCCAGCAGCCATGGGCGTCATGTGGTGTGGTGTGGTGACTGTCAACTCTGATAGATTCTCTCTTGCAGATATCCTTAAAAAAACAAGTTCATGGTCATATACGTGGGATCAATATGATTACGAAAACTGTCACAATTACTTAATAATTACCCTTATAATTAAGAGGGAAATCTTGGTACATAAAGCACAATCAGCTGATCGAGTTTGTATGGAAAAATCAATTTTTATCGTTCTAGGGCAACGACACATACTAAAATGTACTCCGTGAGGTCTACAGACACATTAGATCTCGGCTTAAAAGGGTATTATCGTATAACAACTACTTAACGATGTTTATGTGACGCAGCAGGCGTATCACGTCCCTCAAAAAAGACGGACGGAAATACGCATTCTGATTGGCTGTTGTGTCGCGCTTCGCGCAGCGCGTTAAATGTCTTGTCATTTCTTTCTTGGACCGCTGTGCTAGGGGACAGGAAGTGTCATCAAAACTTATAGATCCCATCTTGGCGGTCATACATACAATCCGTTCACAGTTACTTCATCTCTGGCTGTTATAGCCAGAAGCCGCGGTCGGTATGACGTCTGTCAAAGGTAAAATAATTGTTAACGGTTTGTACTCAAACGGACTGCCAGGTACATTTTTTATACCTAAAAATCGTGAATAATATATCAGGCTCACGTGCCTATATTTTACATCACTGACATAATATTCACAGTTTCTTCTCCTTGATCATTCTCTTGAAAAGCCCTTTGATGTTCAGTTCAGTCGACTATCTCATGAATATAATATCTATGCGTTGATTCCGTTTTTTTTTATATATAGACATAGAGTGACACAGGTATGTGCTTTGATTTTTGTCTCTGTCAGACGGATGTTTCCTGTCTTATGGGAAATAGGTAAATGATGATGTACGGGTGACTAAAGAGGTGTCAAGAGCGTAGTATATATACAGAATGATACCAAAATACCCTTTTAAGGCGATGTCTAAACTGCTCTACAGGGTGCATTTCAGCAGGTATCGATGACGACGTTTAAACGAAAAAAAAATTGGCGTCGCGATCAGCTGTTGTTCAGAGAGGTGGATCTAATGTTACCTTTCGGAGCATTGACTCTTGCTGAAATGCACTCAGTGTCGTCTAGCTAGAAGAACAGCTGACGTCGCCTTATAAGGATATACTGTAGATGTACGAGATGGTCAGCTGCAGGTCTAGCACGTACGTTGAGAAAAACATGACGTAGAACAAATCGCACTGCCAGGCGTAGCACGCGCGTCAAGAAAGACTTGACATAGAACAAATACGCGCTCTGATTGGCTGTTATGTCACGCTTTGTGCGACTCAGCTAGTTTCAACAAATCGCAGCGCGTTATATGTCCTGTCACTTATTTCTTGGAGCGTTGTGCTAGGGG